>JAQSEC010000843.1:0-13860 GCA_028564925.1 Lithobates sylvaticus | reverse complement strand
GAGATTTTCTACTTTTTGTTATAAGAAAAATCTAATAAACTCAATTTTAGTCAAACATTTGGGCCAAAATGTATTCAGCCACATGTCTTTAGTAAAAAAAATGCCAATAAGCGTATATTTATTGGTTTGCGCAAAAGTTATAGCGTCTACAAACTAGAGTACATTTTCTGGAATTTACACCGCTTTTAATTTATGACTGCCTATTTCATTTCTTGAGGTGCTAAAATGGCAGAGAAGTACAAAACCCCCCCCAAATGACCCCATTTTGGAAAGTAGACACCCCAAGCTATTTGCTGAGAGGCATGTTGAGCCCATTGAATATTTTTTTTTTTAGTCCCAAGTGATTGAATAAAGACAAAAATAAAAAAGAATTTTTTTTTTTTCAAAAAGTTGTCACTAAATGATATATTGCTCACACATGCCATAGTTATATGTGGAATTGCACCCCAAAATACATTTTGCTGCTTCTCCTGAGTATGGGGATACCACATGTGTGGGACTTTTTGGGAGCCTAGCCGCGTACGGGGCCCCGAAACCCAAGCACCGCCTTCAGGATTTCTAAGGGTGCAAATCTTTGATTTCACTCCTCACTACCTATCACAGTTTCGAAGGCCATAAAATGCCAAAATAGCACAAAACCCCCCCAAATGACCCCATTTTGGAAAGTAGACACCCCAAGCTATTTGTTGAGAGGCATGGTGAGTATTTTACAGCTCTCATTTGTTTTTGAAAATGAAGAAAGTAAAGAAAAAAAATTTTTTTTTTTCTTTTTTCAATTTTCAAAACTTTGTGACAAAAAGCGACATCTGCAAAATACTCACAATACCTCTCAGCAAATAGCTTGGGGTGTCTACTTTCCAAAATGGGGTCATTTTGGGGGGTTTTATGCCATCTGGGCATTCCATGGCCTCCGAAACTGTGATTGGCAGTGAGAAGTGAAATAAAAAAATTACTCCCTTAGAAAGCCTGAAGGCGGTGCTTGGTTTTTGGGGTTCCGTACGCAGCTAGGCTCCCAAAAAGTCCCACACATGTGGTATCCCCGTACTCAGGAGAAGCAACAGAATGTATTTTGGGGTGTATTTCCACATATGCCCATGACATGTTTGAGCAATATATCATTTAGTGACAACTTTTTGTAAAAAAAAATATATATATTTTTTTTTTTCATTATTCAATCTCTTGGGACAAAAAAAAAAAATATTTAACGGGCTCAACATTGCTCTCAGCAAATAGCTTGGGGTGTCTACTTTCCAAAATGGGGTCATTTTGGGGGGGTTTGAACTGTCCTGGCATTTTATGCACAACATTTAGAAGCCTATGTCACACGTCACCCACTCTTCTAACCACTTGAAGATAAAGCCCTTTCTGACACTTTTTGTTTACATGAAAACATATTTTTTTTTTGCAAGAAAATTACGTTGAACCCCCAAACACTATATATATTGTTAAAGCAAAGGCCCTACAGATTAAAATGGTGGGTGTTGCATTTTTTTTTTTCCACACAGTATTTGCGCAGCGATTTTTCAAACGCATTTTTTGTGGAAAAAATACACTTTTTTTTATTTTAATGCACTAAAACACACTATATTGCTCAAATTTTTGATGAAATAAAAAATATGATCTTAGGCCGAGTACATGGATACCAAACACGACATGCTTTAAAATTGCGCACAAACACGCAGTGGCGACAAACTACATACATTTTTAAAAGCCTTTAAAAGCCTTTACATGATACCACATTAGATTCACGGAGGAGGTCTACTGCTAAAATTACTGCCCTCGATCTGACCTTCGCGGTGATACCTCACATGCATGGTGCAATTGCTGTTTACATATGACGCCAGACCAACGCTTGTGTACGCCTTTGCGCAAGAGAAGGGGGGGCAGGGGTGCTTTTTTTTTTTTTTTTTTAGTTTTTTTTTTTATTTATTTAGCTTTTTTATTCTATTTTTAAACTGTTCCTTCCATTTTTTTTCTTTGTTATGATTTTTATTGTTATCTCAGGGAATGTAAATATCCCCTATGATAGCAATAGGCAGTGACAGGTACTCTTTTTTTGAAAAAATTGGGGTCTATTAGACCCTAGATCTTTCCTCTGCCCTCAAAGCATCTGACCACACCAAGATTGGTGTGATAAAATGCTTTCCCAATTTCCCAATGGCGCGGTTTATATCCGGGAGGGGGGACATTCCCTCCCACTGCTTGTAAAAGCAGTCTAGAGGCTAATTACCCGCTAGAATTGCTTTTACATGAACGCCGATCACTGGCTGAAAAGAATGATACCAAGATGATACCTAAACCTGCAGGCATCATTCTGGTATAACCATTCAAAGTCCAGCAACATACTGGACATATATTGTAATCTTTTTTTTTTTCATGCAGCCTCTTGGCTGAACGAAAAAAAGAGATTGATTGGTGGGTATGCCCACCATTAGAATACCTCCCTTCATCCACCCACTTCTAATGATGGGCATACATGCACCATTTATATATGCCGATGCATGGGGGCATCCTCCCGCAAAAGTTATGCCGTGTACACACGGTCGGAATTTCGACCGTATGTACGTGGCATTAGGAGCCAATCGCTCCTCCGCCCCCCCTGCTGCCCCCATGCTTCGGCACATATGCTCTTTTTTTTTAACTGTGGTGGTGAAATCACCTCCTACAGCGTTGGAGTCGCGGCTTTATGTATCGTGGGAGCAAACGCTGTTGCTGTCAAGATAAATAAATCCGCGCTGCAACTGAATGGCGCACCTGAAAACAAAAAAATGCTTAACACTAAAACACAGTAAACAAAATTACATACCTGAAAAGCAAGCATGACAAAACATAATAAAACATTGCAGAATAGAATGGAGTAAAAAAAGAGCAACAATAGAGAGAGAATAGAGTGAGAGAGAGAACAATAAAACGACAACTATTTTTGTTTTTTTTATTTTTTTGAGATTCACAGGTAAAAAAGCTCCTGACTGTTAGCGACTGAATCAAAACGCTACCACAAAAAAAAATGTTAGCGATCGCAGGGATCAGGCCTGACTCTGCGAACACTGCAGTTATGTGTGCTTAGTGTTTTGTAAGTGACAGTGATCGATCGATACTGCACTTGGGTGGGCTGGGCTGGGCTGGGCGGGGGGGGAAAACGCAGGTGCTAGCAGGTATCTGGGCTGATCCCGCTAACAATGCGTTTTTTTGGAACCCTAAACTGCTGGGACGCTAGTATAGATCTGATCAGATCAGATATTGATCTGTTCAGATACTATACCACTAAGGGAGGTGTATGCTTTGCACGTGGGTGTTTGCGGTACTGGCACTAACCTGGGGCGACGCAGACCTTATTTGACACTAAAACCTAATTGATATCACCCGCCGGGCGATCAGGGGGTTAAACCGTTATTGGGTAATAAATGGCGGGTGCCCTGACAGTATAAAAAACAAGCTAACTAACCAGCGTCACCCGTAACAGTAATACAAAAAAAAAACTGGCTACCTAGCGGCACCAGTGACACTAATGCAGCGATCAGAAAAACAATCGCTTAGTGACACTGGCAAAAGGGGGTGAAAGGGTTAACTAGGGGCAATCAGGGGGTTAAACCTTTATTAGGTAATATATGGGGGTACCTGACGCTATATAAAAACCTGACGGGGAACCTAAATAACGAAATAACTAACTGGCTAACCAGCGTCACCAGTGACATTTTATACGGTGATCACTGGTGAAAGGGTTAACTCTAGGGGCAATCAGGGGTTAAAACCTTTATTTAGGTTGTAATATGGGGGTACCTGACCTATAAACCTATTTATGAACCTATATAAACATGGCGGTTAACCTAAAAAAAAAAAAAACTGGTTACCTAGCGACACTAATGCAGCGATCAGAAAAACGATCGCTTAGTGACACTGGCAAAAGGGGGTGAAAGGGTTAACTAGGGGCAATCAGGGGGTTAAACCTTTATTAGGTAATATATGGGGGTACCTGACGCTATATAAAAACCTGACGGGGAACCTAAATAACGAAATAACTAACTGGCTAACCAGCGTCACCAGTGACAGTTATACGGTGATTACTGGTGAAAGGGTTAACTCTAGGGGCAATCAGGGGGTTAAAACCTTTATTTAGGTTGTAATATGGGGGTACCTGACCTATAAAACTATTTATGAACCTATATAAAACATGGCGGTTAAAATAAAAAAAAAATGGTTACCTAGCGACACAATGCAGCGATCAGAAAAACGATCGCTTAGTGACACTGGCAAAAGGGGGTGAAGGGGTTAACTAGGGGCAATCAAGGGGTTAAACCTTTATTAGGGGGGGGTAGGGGGCTACCTAGGACCTAAAACTAACTGCCCTGACAGTTATTACAGTCACACTGACACTAAATGCAGTGATCAGTAAATAAATGATCACTGCAATTAGTGACACTGTGACTGGGGGGGGAGGGGGTGATCTGGGGGGTGATCAGGGGGTGACAGGGGGGTGGATTGTGTGCCTATGTGTACTGGTGTCAGTGTACTGTTTGTGCACTAACCTTTACATGTTCTCTGCTCGGCGTTCCGGTCACATAGACCGGCGCACCGAGCGTGACATCACTTCCGCCTTCCTGTCTATACAATAGACAGGAAGGGGAAGCTTTTCATTCGCCAGGAGCGATCGCGAGGGGGTGGCCAGAAACCACTGGCCGTCCCCTCGTCCCGGATCGCTCCTGAAGCGATGCCGACCGTCCCCGCCGGCGGAGGGGGTTCCGATCGGACACCCCACCCGCCGGAAGAATGGCACGTACAGGTACGTGGTTCTGCCTGTACGTGCCATTCTGCCGACGTATATATACAGGGGGCGGTCGGCAAGTGGTTAAAGCCTCTTTAATTTCCATCGCTATTTAAGGTATTGTGTTATGAGGCACTGAAACAAACAATTCTTAGCAATTAACATTTCCCTCCTTTTCCATGTAATTGAGATATGTGGACATACAGTTTATCTGAACACTACTTCATAACTTTTCCCATCCATAAAGTTTTGCAATAGGTTCCTGAAACAGCGGGCCTCACAGCCTTAGACATAAGATGGCTATATTGAATAGAGACTGTATGTTAGGCCTGACTTTATTGCCATATATGCATTCTGATTATTACAATAAGGCCATTGAACACTTTAGAGGGTGAATCCTCTTGTTGATCTTTATGTTGATATCATATATGTTTTTATACCTAAAGTTTAAAACTCTACACTAAAAATTATTGAAGGAGAACGTTCCTTTGCGTGTAAAGGCAGGTGTCACAATACTTTTGGTAATATAGTGTATATGTATCTCTTACATTCTCTTTTAGTTTTTTCTGAGTATATTTGCTCCTTTAGTGAAATAGAGAAATCGAATTCATTGTAGAGAATGACAGACAAGCCAGCCAGTAATATTTGAGGTGTAGGAGAGCCATCCTTATTATGTCTACAGATTTACCTAGTACACAAATGCAAGTACTGGAAATAATACAATGAGAGAAATGCATTAATAATTGGGTTTCTGTCTTATTATAATTGGGTATCTCTACTGTTTATAGAGTTAGGCAAGTAGTTTCACCACTTCTAAAGTTTAAACTCTTCCCGCCCACCGGCCGTCAAAGGACGGCTGGGTGGCGCGGCTCTCATTCTGGGTGGACGTCATATGATAGCCCTCAAGAGCCACCATTCTTGCGCACCCGTGGCTATCAGTGGTGTGGTGTGTCAGTCTGACACACCGCTGCACCGATCTCAGTAAAGAGCCTCTGACGGAGGCTCTTTACCACGTGATCAGCCATGTCCAATCATGGCTGAGAACAATGTGAACAGGAAGAGCCGTTGATTGGCTTTTCCTCACTCCCGTCTGACACACGTGAGTAGAGAAGAGCCGAACGGCTGCTCTCCTGACAGGGCGGTCTGTGCTGATTGTTTAGCGCAGCACAGCCCCCCTCCCCCTCGAAAGCCCACCCAGGACCACCAGGATGCTGCCAGGACCACCAGGGATTGCCACCACACTGGACCACCAGGTATGCCACCCTAGACCACCAACTAAATGCCAATCAGTGCCCAGGCAGCTGCCAATCAGTGTCCAGGCAGCTACTAATCAGTGTCCATCCCCATTGCCTGCCAGTGCTAGTGCCATCAGTGATGCCTATCAATGCCATCTATCAGTTCCCATCAGTGCCACGTATCAGTGCCCAGCAGTGCTGCATATCAGTGCCCATCAGTGCCCATCAGTGCCACCTATTAGTGCCACCCATAAATACCCATCAGTGCAGCCTTTCAGTGCCCATTAGTATCACCTATTAGTGCCCATGAGTGCCCACCAGTGCCACCCATGAGTGCCCATCAGTGCCGCCTATCAGTGCCACCCATCAGTGCTGCCTACCGGCACCTCATCAGTGCCACCTTATCAGTGCCCATCAGTGCTGCCTTATCAGTGCCCATCAGTGAAGTAGAAAACTTTTTTATTTCATTTTATAACAGAAACAAAAGAAAAACTTTTTCTTTTCAAAATTTTAGGTATTTTTTTATTTGTTTAGCAAAAAAACTAAAAACTGCAGAGGTGATCAAATACCACCAAAAGAAAGCTCTATTTGTGGGAACAAAATTATAGAAATTCTGTTTGGGAACATGACCGCACAATTGTCATTTAAACAGCGACAGCTCTGAAAGCTGAACATTGGCCTGGGCAGGAAGGGGGTGTAAGTGCCTGGTATTGAAGTAGTTAATAATGGTGCAGAATTTATCATACTAAAATCACCAATCACCTTTTACAATGAAGCCTGTAAATACTGCTTTCCTTTGTAATAGCATACTACATTTCCATATGCATCACAATATGCAAAACACGTCATTTGGCACTGCAAATGTCTACAGTAGGGAGACTGTAGTGGCTTTTATTAGCAATAAATTCTTAGAAGAGTCTGTCACACTTTGACACATTGAACAGTATTCAGTTAATCTAGCTGCTTTTTTTATTTGTAGATTCTTAAGAAAGGGTGTAATTTTTATTAAAAGAGAGCATGCCAGATGCTAGGGTGTTTTTCCCCACTTTAAATTGATCCTGTTTTATGTGCTCATCTTTCTCTTTCAAAGCGACTTGCCTACACTTTTCAATAAATAAATTTACTGCAGACAACTTTCTCTCAGACACAGTTGATTTCACAGATGATCATAAAATGGCCAGGAGAGGCTAGAGTAATGGAAAAGATGACTGCCTGACAGAACACTATTGCTGTAGTCATTCATAAATAATAGTACATGATTAAAATGCTGTGGGAGAGATGACCGTTGTTACAAGCAGCTTGAGTCAGTCAAAAAATAACCACAAGCCATTTCTATACCTCTCCAATATTATACCTAACACTTTTTTTTGTCCTGTTCATTTTCTCCCTCACAATTGCTTTAAAAACACAAAAGCTGCATTTTCAATGAAGTTAAAAAAGAACATCTAGATATTTCAAAAATATATAAATTTGTTTTTCTTTTTGACCTTGTCCTAAGCATTTTGGAATAGATCCGTCCTTCTTTAAGTGTGCAACTAAAACACATAAATGTATATTTATGCCTCCTGCTATAAAAGGTTTTAAACCATAAAGAAAAATAAAACAGTCTTGTTATTTACGGTGGATATCTGCTAAGCTAGGAGACCGTAAAAAAGTGAATAAATCATTCGGAATTGTTTGTTGCCGCTAAGTACAGCATAGGCGTTCTTAAGGATTCAAACAATTTAGTTGAGGTATGGCTAATTTAAAATAGGTTACAGCTGAGGTTTGCTTTGACAACTCAGTTATCTTCGCCCATTGTGAAGTACAGTCATAAAGGGAGAGTCTGTAAATTTGGGCTTTGTGAACTTCACCAGTGTTGATAGCCAGAGATGGCTTTTTATAAACTACTGATTTGATAGGCATAGTTTTCAAAACATCTGAAATGTCCATGTGCTTTGGGGCTAATGGTACCACTTAAAGACCAGGCCTCTTTTTCAGACTTGGTGTTAAAAACAATTTTTTTTTGCTAGAAAATTACTTAGAACCCCCAAACATTATACATTTTTTTTTCTAACACCCTAGAGAATAAAATGGCGGTCAAGTCAAAACTTTTTGTCACACCGTATTTGCGCAGCGCACATTTTTTGGAAAAAATTTAATTTTTTGAATAAAAAAATAAGACAACAGTAAAGTTAGCCCAATTTTTTTTATATTGTGAAAGATAATGTTACGCCGAGTAAATTGAGACCCAGATGTCACGCTTCAAAATTGCACCTGCTCGTGGAATGGCGTCAAACTTTTACCCTTAAAAATCTCCATAGGCGACGTTTAAAAAATTCTACAGGTTGCATGTTTTGAGTTACAGAGGAGATCTAGGGCTAGAATTATTGCTCTCGCTCTAACAATTGCGGCAATACCTCACATGTTTGGTTTGACCACTGTTTTCATATGCGGGCGCTACTCAGTATGCGTTCGCTTTTGCATGCAAGCTCTTTTGGACGGGGCGCTTTAAAAAAAAATGTTTCTTATTTAATTTACTTAATTTTATTAATTTTTTCACAGTTTTTTCAAAAAAAAAATGGGTCACTTTTATTCCTATTACAAGGAATGTAAACATCCCTTGTAATAAAAAAAAAGCATGACAGGTCCTCTTAAATATGAGATCTGGGGTAAAAAAGACCTCAGATCTCATATTTGGACTTAAATGCAATAAAAAAAAATTTTTTGTAATTTAAAAAAATGACAACAGAAAAATGGCCCTTTAAGACATATGGGCGGAAGTGACGTTTTGACGTTGCTTCCACCCTACTATAGTATGGAGATGGGTGGGGCCCATCTTCCACTCACTCGTCTCCATACCCAGCTACGGACAGGTCCCGATCGCCGGCAGCGCTGCCCATTAATTTAAATGGGCAGAGGCGGTGGAGGAGTGGTGTAAAAAGTGTGAAAGGGGTCTTAAAGTTAATGTAAACCCTATCTTTAAAAGTTTTCACATAATAAAGTCCTTCATAATAAATTTTCAATTGTTTTAAAGCTGCGGTTCTCAATAATAGAACGCCTGGTGAGTCTACCCTGAAAGCATTTTTTAAACATTTTAGGTTAAAGGACAGCTATGCTTCATCCCTTTCTCTCAGTGCTGGTATCACCCTGTCACATGGACTTCTCATAGAAACTACAAGTGGTTGTTTCAACAGACATGTTCCACTATTATTACCGTCGGAAAACCGGTTCTATTCTGAGAAATTCCATGCTGCATTCACAACAAGGGATGGATAAAAAGGGAAAAAAGAGTATTTTAATGGAAAAAATGCATTTTTTTTTAACACATTATTATTATTATTATTATTATTATACAGGATTTATATAGCACCAACAGTTTGCGCAGCGCTTAACAAAATAAAGGCAGACATTACAATTACATTACAATTTGGTACAAGAGGAATCAGAAGGCCCTGCTCATTAGAGTTTACAATCTAAAAAGGAAGGGTCAATTGATACAAGAGGTAATAGCTGTGGGAGATGAGCTGATGGAGGAAGTAAAACAGTGTTAGAAGTAGGATAGGCTTCTTTAAAGAGAAGGGTTTTCAGGGATCGTGCTTTATACAGCTAAATGCCACCTACATCTACTTTAGGAACAATGTAGCAGGAGTAATACCCCATAGCAGTGTTAATTTCATCGACTAAAACATTTTTGTTGACTAAATTAATACTATTTTAGTCGACTAATATACAACTAAAATTCAAACAATTGAGATTACTAAAATAGGACTAAATCTAAAATGCCATTTTAGTCAAAAGACTAAAATACGACTAAAACTAATATGGCAATTTAGTCAAAAAAGTATGACTAAAACAAAATTGAAATTTGACGTCATAATTAACACCGGTCTGTAGTGTATGTTCAAACCTAAATACCATTATCACGTACCTTACAGCGGAGTCCGGATGCTGGGGATGGCCTCGTGCACGGTTCCGGTCCAAACACCCCTGGTGGTGGGAACAGGGAGTGCTGGGGCACGAAAGGGTGCAAGTGCCTGCGGCTGGTAGACTGGTACTTGGAAGTACTGGTTCCTCTGAAGAGCTGGTGTTCACGTTGGTATCCAAGGCTGTGTGCAGCAACAGCCGAACAGATGGATGTAGGCACCGCGAGGTCAAGACAGGAAACAGGTCGGCAACTGGCTGGCAAACAAGGTACAAGGCAGAGGGCAAGTTCGTGGTCAAAAAGCAGGCAAGTAGGTCGGCAACTGGCTGGCAAACAAGGTACAAGGCAGAAGGCAAGTTCGTGGTCAAGGCAGGCAATAGGTTGGCAACAGGCAGGTGATAAGGTACCGAATCAGAGAGCAGAGCCGTAGTCCAGGGATCCAAGCTGAGGTCAAACCAAAGGAAGCAGTCAGTAAGCGGGGTCAATCCAGGAAGGGTAACAGGAAAACCAGGTGAATCAGGACCAAGGTAGGCAGGAACTTCAGGCAGGTATTCAGGAGATAAGACTGAAGACGATCCAGCACTGACACCATGTGAAGGCCCTGTTTATATAGGGCGCCTTGTGCTGGGATTGGTGGAGGTACGGGTCCGTGCGTGATTACGCGCACCCGTTCGTGCTGACGTGGAAGTGCGTGCCCTCGTTCGTATTGACAAACGAGGGCGCGCACAGGTCAGCGTTGGTACGCGGGTACGCCCGCACGTTCGGTTTCGTTGAGAAGGCTGCGCATGGGTATTGGCGCTTGCCGAACGGAGATTAACCCCTACTGGACGAGGACGGGCATGGAACGCGTGAGTGCTCTGACATTGCCCCCTCCTTAGGGGCAGCCTCCGGATGCCTCTTTGAAACGAACCCTGGGAGCGGGAACGATGAAAAGCCTGTATAAGTCTCTGGGCATGAAGATTCGTTCTTGGTTCCCAGGAATTTTCTTCTGGGCCAAAACCTTTCCATTTAATTAAATATTGGTCCTCACCTTGCCGTTTTCTGTGATCCAGGATAGCTTCAATTTCAAATTCCTCTTCCCCATTCACTCGGATAGCCTCTGGAGGTCCCACTTCACGATCTGGAAAGGAATTTGGAACATCAGGTTTAAGTAGGGAGACATGAAACACCGGATGTATCCTGAATGAGGCAGGGAGTTCAAGTTCATAGGCCACTGGGTTGACCTTTCTCTTGACAGGGAAAGGGCCCAAGTATCTAGGTCCCAATTTCTTGGAGGGGCATGCTAGTTTTAAATTTGTAGTAGATAGCCACACACGATCTCCTACCTCCAAGTTCAATTCTCCCCTTCTCTTCTTGTCGAAGTATTTTTTGTCATCCTCCTGTGCTTTAGCAATAGTTTCCCTGAGCATCTGGTTGTTGGAGGAAAGGAAATCCAGTCTATCTTGAACAGCCGGTACAGAAGATTCGGGCACAAGTGCGGGTAGAAAGGAGGGATGAAATCCGTAGTTGGAGAAAAACAGTGATTGGTTTGTGGTGGAGTGGATGGAATTGTTAAAAGCAAATTCTGCCAAGGGAAGCAATGAGGCCCAATCCTCTTGGGAAAACGAGGAGAAGCAACGTAGGTATTGTTCCAACGTTTGGTTGGTACGTTCGGTCTGCCCGTTGGTCTGTGGATGGTAAGCTGAAGAGAGACTACATTTAATACCTAGTGCCTTGCATAACGACCTCCAAAACTTGGACGTGAACTGCACTCCACGGTCAGAGAAGATGTCACTGGGGATTCCATGAAGTCTGACAATTTCTTTAATGAAGATCCTGGCAGTTTCAATTGCTGAAGGTGTCCCTTTCATGGGAATGAAATGTGCCATCCGAGAAAAGCGGTCTACCACCACAAAAATAGAAGAGAACCCTTTAGAGGGGGGAAGCTCCACAATAAAATCCATGGCGATTTTGTCCCATGGTCTCTCGGGAATAGACAGTGGTTTTAGCAGGCCCCATGATTTATTTTTACTGCTTTTATTTCTGAGACAAATCAGACAAGAGTTAACATAATTCCTGCAGTCCCTGGCCAGATTTGGCCACCAAAAGTGTCTCTGGATTAGATCCATAGTCTTGTGGCCCCCAAAGTGACCCGCCAGAGGATAGTCATGGCAGGCCTGTAAGACGGTGGTGCGTTGAGGATCATCATACAGCTTGGCCATTTCATCCAAAAATGAGTCCAGGGTATCCAGAAGAGGACTGGCTTGTTCCAACATACGGTGGGCCCAGGTCTGAGGCTCCCCTTGGAGTAGAGAGACTATGAACCCCACCTTAGTGCTCTCCAGGGAGAAGGTGCGGGGTTGTAGCAGGAAGTAGAGCCGACAGGCATTCCTGAAGGAGCGGAACTTACTGCGGTCCCCTGAAAACCGTTCCGGTGGGGGCACACGAGGTTCTGGGGGTGGCATCATTACTGTGGGTGCCGATGCAGAGGTTGCTGAGCCGGAAAACCGGGATGTCAGGGAGGCCTGATGAGTTGCAGAGCCCGGGGCCATGGATTCCACTCTCTGTTCTAGTTGATGATAGCCATCTCGCAGGCCCTGGACTGCCAGGGTAAGGGCCGACATCTGTTGGCACAAAGCTTCCAAAGGCGAGGCACCCCCTTCGGACTCCATTCTGGCTGGATCGTACTATCACGTACCTTACAGCGGAGTCCGGATGCTGGGGATGGCCTCGTGCACGGTTCCGGTCCAAACACCCCTGGTGGTGGGAACAGGGAGTGCTGGGGCACGAAAGGGTGCAAGTGCCTGCGGCTGGTAGACTGGTACTTGGAAGTACTGGTTCCTCTGAAGAGCTGGTGTTCACGTTGGTATCCAAGGCTGTGTGCAGCAACAGCCGAACAGATGGATGTAGGCACCGCGAGGTCAAGACAGGAAACAGGTCGGCAACTGGCTGGCAAACAAGGTACAAGGCAGAGGGCAAGTTCGTGGTCAAAAAGCAGGCAAGTAGGTCGGCAACTGGCTGGCAAACAAGGTACAAGGCAGAAGGCAAGTTCGTGGTCAAGGCAGGCAATAGGTTGGCAACAGGCAGGTGATAAGGTACCGAATCAGAGAGCAGAGCCGTAGTCCAGGGATCCAAGCTGAGGTCAAACCAAAGGAAGCAGTCAGTAAGCGGGGTCAATCCAGGAAGGGTAACAGGAAAACCAGGTGAATCAGGACCAAGGTAGGCAGGAACTTCAGGCAGGTATTCAGGAGATAAGACTGAAGACGATCCAGCACTGACACCATGTGAAGGCCCTGTTTATATAGGGCGCCTTGTGCTGGGATTGGTGGAGGTACGGGTCCGTGCGTGATTACGCGCACACGTTCGTGCTGACGTGGAAGTGCGTGCCCTCGTTCGTATTGACAAACGAGGGCGCGCACAGGTCAGCGTTGGTACGCGGGTACGCCTGCACGTTCGGTTTCGTTGAGAAGGCTGCGCATGGGTATTGGCGCTTGCCGAACGGAGATTAACCCCTACTGGACGAGGACGGGCATGGAACGCGTGAGTTCTCTGACAACCATAAATAATAACATTTTTGATTTTTTACTCCAGCAGTATATAATACATTTGAAAATTGTGGAGAAATGCTTAAATAATGCGTTACAATTTAACTACACCTATTAGATTTTAGACAACTAAAATTATTTTAGTCGACTAAAATGTACTGGAGATTTAGTCGACTAAATATGACTAAAACTTAAACAATTGCAGAAGACTAAAATGTGACTAAAACTAAAATGCCATTTTACTCAAAATATTTAGGGCTCTTTCACACGGACGTCCCCTGCCAGAACACTCCAGTCAGCGCTCTCAGCCATTGGCTAAGAAAGCTGATCAAGAGTCAGTTGACAGACCTTTTTCAGTCATGCCCCTTCGGCAGAAGCTGGAGTTCACACGGGCTAAATGTTGGCCGGTTTCTATTGTACCATCCGATTGCTGCC
>JAQSEC010000616.1:0-13853 GCA_028564925.1 Lithobates sylvaticus | reverse complement strand
CGATTCGAACATGGGTTCGAATCGAACACCGGGCTCATCCTTATTCGTGATAATGATTCGTAGTTTGGAAAGTCGCTTTGTTTATTGAATCTCTTAACACTCAAATACAATACAACACCCTTCCCACTCAGTTTTCAGGAATGCACTTTGTCAGTAATCCAACCTCCAGCACAAAATTAATCAGCTGATTGGACTGTAAGATTTACTTTGAGTTGACCTTTTGTTTTATTAGATCTTTAACCAATTATCAAATCATGTCGAATTCATTCGTTATATCCGCTATAATTTCTTTCTTATTAGTTGAAATTCGTTTTTATCGTTGGACATTCGGATGCATCTGATGCATCCGAATGTCCGAAAGATGCAATATTCGGTCGAATTTCTATTTGTTACAAAACAAATTGCACATGTCTAGGAGTAACTATAATGTTTGATTCTGGCCAACAAAAGATTTAAAAATACTTCACTTTCTCTTGAGGCTTTAGACCTGTGACACTTTTGTTCAGTATTTTTCCAAGCTGCAACTTCTTCATGTACTTTGAAATGTTTGGGATTAAATGTTCTCAAGCTATATTCATTTTTCAAAGAGTAGATATACTTTTTATATTTTTGTGCTTTGAATTTACACCTCAGCAGGTCAGAAGTCACGTAACAAAGACAACAAAACCCAGTTATCTGGGGACTTTGTCAGCCTGAATATCACAAAATAGATTCACAGCTCTCAGTCTATCAATTGCAACCTTTAGAATCACTGATGGTCACACAAAAAGAGTGCAGCCTGAGGAGGTCAGATGGGCAACATTTGTTACACTGTTGTAAAATATCAATTATTTTGAGTACCAATTACGAACCAAGGTATAGTTCTTGGTTGCATTTATCAGTTACAATGTATTAACCTTTTCCTTTGAAAAATTACTCAGTTGTTGGTGGGAACTGTAATTTCAGATTCAATTCAATTTCACAAAACACAGTTTCTTAGTTAGGTTATGAGGTGTCAGTTGCATGATCAATTATTTGGTGAGAGAGCTTTGCTTGAGCTAAAATAGTTAGATAGTTGATAAGAGTAAACGTAAAGTGTGAGTAGAATATTTTTTCCCAATTGCACAGAAACAATAATTTAGCGCTAATGATGAATGTCCCATGCTGAGACTAGTAGATCCAGCTGCAGTACACTCATTCATGGTGATAAATGTCACAATCTCCCACCGTCCGATCACACAATGCTTTGCATTCATTGAAAAGTATGCAAGACTTTTTAGAATGAAGGAGGGAATAAGCGAGTGACTCAGTGATCAGTGTGCTGCAGCTGGAACTACAAACCTCTATGCTGGATGCTCAATACAGACAGAAGACTCATGCCTAAGGAAAAGTAAGATATGTAAAAAATACTACAGCAGCCAGAGATGGGGCACACATCATTAGAGCTAATTATTTTTATTGTACAAATGGCTTAAAATAATTTTTGCATTTTGTTTAGACTTTGAATCAATTTTACAGTGGGAACCTGTTCCAGTGACAACTTGTAAACAGGTGCAGTTTGACCTCCAATCTGTAGGTGGTGCTGTATGCTGTGCTGCTGTACAGATGTACTAAATACTAAAGCTTAACCTGTATTGAGAAAAAAAAATAAAAATAATATTTGTAACTTTTAAATAGTGCCTTTTTGCGAAATGGTAAAAGATTGAACAGATGCAAAAGTGTAAAAAAAACGGCCAGACGTGCTGGTTGTAAGCTGAACAGTGGGAACCTTGAGTGGAGTGTGTGAATATGTTTTGCTTTTGACTGCAGGTGATTGCTGTGTTGCATTTTTAGGTTCTTTTTGGGGGTTTTCCTTGCAGCTTTTTTAACACCTTTTCTGTCACTTTTTAAACAGCCTTTTTTTTTCTTTCCTTCGTATTAGTGCCAGGTAAGTACCTAAGTATTGTTGGGTGTACCTGTGTATTGTGAGTACCTGAGTGTTGTCTGAGTAGTGTGTGGATCATTAGTACCCATGTATTGTGTATACTTGTGTATTGTGTGTACCTGTGTATTGTGAGTTTACATGGGCAGTGAGTACACGAGTGCCCCTTACCACGTGACCAGCTGTCAGCCAATGACAGCTGATCATGTGACCTAAACAGAGCCGGAAATCGGCTGCCACCTATCAGTGCAACCTACCAGTGCCACCCACCAGTGCCACTCAGTGCCTTCTTATCAGTGCCCATCAGTGTCGTCTTATCTGTGCCTATCAGTGCTCATCAGTGTAATCTTATCTGTGCCTATCAGTGTCGCCTTATCTGTGCCCGTCAGTGCAGCCCATCAGTGCCCATCAGGGAAGCCTATCAGTGGCCATCAGTGCAGCCTCATCAGCGAATATCAATGAAGGTGAAAAATTACCCGTTTGCAAAATTTTCTAACAAACTATTGAACATTTTTTTTTTAATTTCTTTGTCTATTTTTGTTTGTTTAGCAAAAAATAAAACCCCCAGCTGTGATTAAATACCACCAAAAGAAATCTCCATTTGTGTGAAAAAAATTCTAAAAATTTGAGTACAGTGTAGCATGACCGCGCAATTGTCATTCAAAATGCGACAGCGCTGAAAGCTGAAAATTGGTCTGGTCAGGAAGGGGGTTTAAGTGCCCAGTAAGCAAGTGGTTAATATTGCACATAAACACAACTTAACTTACAAAATTCCTGCTAAATTAGTAATAAATTAGTAATAAAGCATTGTTCACATGTGGTATACTAAAGTGTACGCCCATGGAGGGACATGTTTACCTGCACAGGGATGCACAGTTATCCTGTGCATCCCCATTCAGGCAGTCCCATTTATGTCAATTGGGATGCAATGGCTGCACAGACATAGTTGCTGTTCCCAATCTGACATCCATGTGGATGTGGATACACCACCCCAAACACAGACAGCATGAGCTCAGGGACATGCATGCAGACCTACATGGATGTAAAACTGGGAGCAACGGCTCTGTTCGTGTAGGTGCTACATCCCAAATGACATCAATGGGACTGCCTGCACAGAAATGCATGGAACACCTGTGCATCGCTGTGTATGCCCTGTGTGAACAAGGCCTTAGGCTCCTTTCACACAAGCACACCGATCGGGTCTGCCTGTCCGTTTTTCAGGCATGCCCAATCGGACCACCCATTGTTCTCTACGGAGAGACTGATGTAAATGGACATGTGTCCGTTTACACTCGCCTGCATCCGATCCAGTCTGCTAAAAACAGACGGATGGGGATTTCATTCTCCATCCATCTAGAAGATCGGATCAGATAGCATCTGATGGAAATGGACAGATGGCCCGTTTCCATCTGACCGCCCCATAGAGAACAGCAGGTTGTGTCTGCTCTGCCTCACCTGTCATCTGCCTGCTCAGCGGGGATCAGCAGACAGATCCCCCGCTGAGCAGGCGGATCTGCTTGACTGCTCCATGTGAAAGGGGTCCGCTCCATGTGAAAGGGGTCCGCTCCATGTGAAAGGGGTCTTAGGGATGCTGGGGCACTGCCCCCCTGCAGGGCGCCAGACTCATACTATTTTTTTTTCAAGCCACATGATTAGAGCCTGGGGCTCTAATTGGCTTGAAAAAGGTTGGGCTCGGGGCGCAGAGATTAGAGCCTGGGGCTCTAATTGGCTTGAAAAAGGTTGGGCTCGGGGCGCAGAGCATTGCACCCCGAACCCACCCACTTATTAATTAATATTCGCTATCCGGCTTCTCCCCCTGTCCAATCAGGATGGATCGGGTTGGCCGGGAGGGGAAGCTGAGGAAGCCGTGGAGGGGTGAGTAAGGGGGGGGCGTCACTGTGGAGGGGTGAGTGTAAGCAGACCTGGGGGGGTCTTACTATGTTTGTGTTTTTTTATTTTTTTAACTTTTTACATTTTTGGGGGGGGGGGGGCAGATGGGTGGTGGTTTTTGGTGAGATATCAGAGGTCTAAACAGACCACCATATATCTTTTTTTTAGACTGAATGAGGAATCTGTATAGAGATTTCTCATTCATTCAGAAAATGATATAGTCTGATCACGAGGTTACTATGTATCAGCTGTCAATGGATATAGGTGCCTATATCCATTGGCAAACAAATGTTTACTAAGCCCCCAGAAGCCCCTACTTCACCTCCACCCACACAGCTCCCCCCTCCCCCGCCGCGCTCCCGAGCCTGACAGATCACAGAGATCAGTGCAGGGAGAAGTTGCAGGTGGCGGAAGGGGAAGGGGAAGGAGAGATGTCGCTTGGAGCAGCCATGGATCAGGGGTGTGGGGGCAGTGTGGGGGAGATAAAACTGGCGGCGGACACATCTGGATCCCTCCAAGTCCCATGCAACACCTGAAGCCGGCGGGAGTGGAAGAGGACGGATGCTGGCTAATGATGGTAGCTGCAGGGAAGTGGGTTTGCAGGGGGGTCAGATCGGGTGGAGGGGGTAATCAGTGCAGGGAGGAAGAAGGGGGGTGAAGGGGATAGGAGAGGAGAGTGGGGGCAGTGTTAGATGGAAGGGAGAGGCTGGGATGGAGAGGCAGGGGACAGGGAAGCGGGGGTATGTCTGGGGGGAAGGGGAGGTCACATTAGGAGTTAATAACTCTAATCAGTGGGTTGTAATCTGCTGATCAGATTTATAGAATTGTTCAGCAGAGTCTGCTGAACAATTCTTATATAAGCTTATGGTGATGGAAATGACCTGACTTGGCCACCTGCAGGCACTTCTGTAGGTCCATAGGGCATATGGACTTGGCAGTGAAAGGGTTAAAGAAAGGCAAGCAGGCTATTGGAGTATATCCCAAGTATGGAGTATATTGTCATTCTTTCAAGCAGCTTTTGAATGGACGTCCAATACTCCCATTCGGACATATACAGAAAATAATGCACTAGATAGTGTAAAACCTTCTAAAATGCTATTTTATTAAATTAAAATGCCACTCACATGGATTAAAATTGAGATGAGCATATCACAAAACAAACCCGGCAAGAAGTCCATTGGTGACGAAACACGTAGGGCGGAGTGATGTGCCTACATCATCGCATGTACCAGAAGTGATAGAGAACACCATTGTTACCTGCCATGTTTATTTTGAGATATGCACATCTCAATTTTAATATGAGTGACATTTATTACCCCATGCAAGAAATTGAGGATTCCCCATCAAAACGCATACCAGACCATGTTCTTTTATGACGGACTAATATGGCTTTTAACTACTTCACGCCCACACTATAGCAGAAAGACGGCTACAGTGCAGACGCCAATTGCCGGGAGGGCGTCCCTGGATGTCCTCCCGTGCTCGAGCGGTCTGCGCGTCCCCTGTAGGCCGCGCACGACATGCTCTGTGATCAGCGAGTCTATGAGACTCACCTGATCATAGATCGGAGTAAGGGGTCAATCCCAACCCCTTACCACGTGATCAGCTCTCAGCCAATAACAGCTGAACATGTGATGTAAACAAAGCCGGTAATCGTCTAAAAAAAGCAGATCACGGGCGGCTGCAAGAGGGACATCGGTCCTGATCGTGAAGGCACATACCAGTGCCCACCAGCTCCACCTACCAGTGCCCACAGTACCACCCATCAGTGCCTACAGTGTCATCTCACAGTGCCACCTATCAGTGCCACCTATAGGTGCCCACACTGCCACCTATCAGTGCCGTCTATCAGTGCCCACAGTGCCACCTATAAATTAATCCATGTTACATAGTTACATAGTTACATAGTTATCTAGGCCGAAAAAAGACACAAGTCCATCCAGTTCAACCATAAAAATAAAATAAATAATAAATAAAAATAAAATATATTGTACAATCCAATAAACCCCATTCTATACCCACAGTTGATCCAGAGGAAGGCAAAAAAAACCCCCAAAAGAGCATGCTCCAATCTGCTACAGCAGGGGGAAAAAAATCCCTTCCTGATCCCCCTAGAGGCAATCGGATTTTTCCCTGGATCAACTTTACCTATAAATATCAGTACCCAGTTATATTATGTACATTTAGGAAAGTATCCAGGCCTTTCTTAAAGCAATCTACTGAGTTAGTCAGAACCACCTCTGGAGCTCTTACTGTGAGGAAACCTTTCCGTATTTGGAGATGAAATCTCTTTTCCTCTAGACGTAAGGAGTGCCCCCTTGTCCTCTGTGTTGACCGTAAAGTGAATAACTCAACACCAAGTTCACTATATGGACCCCTTATATATTTGTACATGTTGATCATAACCCCCCTTATTCTCCTCTTCTCAAGAGCGAATAAATTCAGTTCCTCTAATCTTTCCTCATAGATGAGCTCCTCCATGGCTCTCATGGATCAGTTTGGTTGCCCTTCTCTGCACTTTCTCCAGTTCCTCGATATCCTTTTTGAGAACTGGTGCCCAAAACTGAACTGCATATTCCAGATGAGGTCTTACTAATGATTTGAACAGGGGCAAAAATATATCTCTCTCTCTGGAGTCCATACCTCTCTTAATACAAGAAAGAACTTTGCTTGCTTTGGAAACCGCAGCTTGACATTGCATACTATTATTGAGCTTATGATCTACCAAAACCCCCAGATCCTTCTAAACTACGGATTCCCCTAGTTGTACTCCCCCTAGCATGTATGATGCATGCATATTCTTAGCCCCCAAGTGCATAACTTTAGATTTATCAACATTAAACCTCATCTGCCACATAGTCGCCCAATTAGACAGAGCATTGAGGTCGGCTTGTAAATTGTAAAATGTAAATGTGTCTTTACCAGTGCTGCTTATCAATACCACCTACCAGTGCCATCTACCAGTGCCCATCAGTGCCACCTGTCATTGCCCATCAGTGCTATATGTCAGTGCCACCCATCAGTGACACCCATCAATGCCACCCATCAGTGCCACTCATCAGTGCCACCCATCAGGGCCGTCTTATCTGTGCCTATCAGTGTCGCCTTATCTGTGCCTATCAGTGTCGTCTTATCTGTGCCTATTAGTGTCGCCTTATCTGTGCCTATCAGTGTCACCTTATCTGTGCCCATCAGTGCCCATCAGTGCAGCCTCATCAGCGAATATCAATGAAGGAGAAAAATTACCCGTTTGCAAAATGTTAACAAACTATGAAACATGTTTTTTTTTTTATTTTATTTCTGCCTTTTTTTGTTTGTTTAGCAAAAAATAAAAACCCAAATGGTGATTAAATACCACCAAAAGAAAGCTCCATTTGTGTGAAAAAAATAATACAAATTTATTTTGGTACAGTGTTGTATGACCGCACAATTGTCATTCAAAGTGTGACAGTGCTGAAAGCTGATAATTGCTCTGGGCAGGAGGGGGTTTAAGTGCCCAGTAAGCAAGTGGTTAAGGGGGAACCTCACACTAAAAAAACCTTGTGGCCCACCCCAACAAAATCCATGTAAAAACCCTATTCAGGCTGGCTAGCCAGTAAAGGGGGGGCAGTGAACATGTGACCCCCCTCCTGACATATACCAGGCCACATATCCATATATAATTGTAGAGGGTTCCTTACCAGGGAGATCGCCTCATACTTATTCACAAAAAATGTAAACAGTACATACAAATATAGACACATCCTACCTTCAAATTCCTTTATTTAAAAAATCCAACATATATAGATCCAGTGCCAATCATATTATCTAGCGATGCTGATCAATTGTTTGACAAAGACTGACACCCAATGAACTGCCCTACTGTTCTACATATAACCCAGCTCCAACTTCTTGCTGGATACATGGCGAATCACACTTGTTTGTGACCAAGGGTGTCCAAGGTTACTTGTGCAGGCCCCCACTGCTATAATTGCACTTACCTTATCTGAGCCCATTATAAACACTGTGTATATACTTATGGATTACATGTTTGCTGTGACAAATGAACTGTAAAGCCCCATACACATGGTCGGAAAATCCGACCACCAAATCCAGCGGATTTGGGCCGACGGATTTAGTCCGACACTGGTGTTGCATACACACGGTCGGACAAAGTTGTCGGAAAATCCGATCATTCTGAACGTGGTGACGTTTGTTGCCTACGACGGGACTACGTAGAGGCTAGTAGCCAATAGCTTTGGTCTTGTAATGTGATCTGAGCATGCGTGGCACTTTGTCCGTCGGAATTCGCTACACACGATCGGAATTGGTGTGATCGGAAAATCAGGAGATACAACTTTGTCCGTCGGACAATCCGATGGAAACTGTCCGATGGTGCCTACACACGGTCGGAATTTCCGACAACATTGTCCGATTGGACAGAATCCATCGGAAAATCCGACCGTGTGTATGGGGCTTTACAGTTGCTGCACCCTAATGCCATGGTAGCGATATTGATGCTCATAGGGCATGTTTTAGCCTTTTGCTTGGGAATTAGCTAAACTCCCTGCGCCATAAAGATGGCACAGGAAACTGTCAGAAGGCGCACATTAACTAAGCTGTTTCAGGTCTATCTGCTCCACCTGTGCCATTTTCTATTTCAGGGTGAAACAAAGATAAAAGGATTTCTAGTTTGTATGGTTTTGAAATGTATACACATCAGAATTGAAAATCTTTTTTTAAAATAGAATACTGGCACAATCTTTCTTCCTTCATCGCACAACAGTCCAAAGGACATTATGTCATATTGCGAAACTCCGTTTTCATTTTTGAAATGATATTTGAATAAACATGTAAAGCTGTAAGCGATGACTTGTGAAATTGCATTTATCCACTCATCTATTTACATACATATGTTGCTGGAAACAGTGAAAGTGGTAATCTCACAATAGATTTCTATAATAATATAAATAGTATGTACATTTTTTTTATTACAGATTCTGATTCTGTCTAATTTAAATTCCAGATATTTCTTTGAAGTGGCGTGCTGAACATTGCAACCAAAAAAAAGTACATGTTTCCCACTTTCTTCTTTATCCAAGACTTCAGACCACTTCAGACCGCTCTCTGCTAAAAACGGGCCACAGGAGTGCAAAATGAATTGCACTCCTGTGACCCTTAGGAGAAGCCCAGCCAAACGATCCCAGGCTGGACTTCTCCTTTAATAAATAAATATATAAGTATTGCATGTCAAATTAAGTGTTTGCTAAATTTTTTGTAAGTGTGCAACATATGGAAATATGTAACTTGGGTATATCTCTAGTACATTATGTTAACAAGATTCTCTGTATATGTGCATATTTCATAATGAAATCAATATTGTGCTAAAGAGGAAGTAAACCCTGATGGGTTTTACTTCCTTCCTTTGCCCCTGCTAATTTAAAGCATAATGTGTTTTTTTTTCTCACATACTAGCACATTATGTGACACTTACCTGCAAGCGAAGACTGCACTGTCCCCGCTGGAGGCCACATCCATGTTCACCCCTCTTCCTTCCGGGGCCATGGAAGGAAGGGCCATTTCTTAACAGCGCATGATGTCATTGGCGCAAAACATACTAAATATCTCCTAAACGACACACATTTAGGAGATATTTACAATACCTATAGGTAAGCCTTATTTCAGGCTTACCTATAGGTACAACTTCCACAGAGAGGTTTACAACCTCTTTAATATTAAAACAAAATATGAATGATAGGGGAATGTTCTCTTTAAGTGTAAGCATCAAATGGAGCTATTTTTTATATATATATATATATATATATTTTGTTCAAATAATTAGGTGTGAGATTTTTTTTTTTTGATCTCTCATATACTGTATAAATTGGAAGGCCGGGTACCGGCCTGAAGTTATGGGAGGAGCCCGGAGGGTATTTAAGCAGCCCAAAGGCCGCCGGTCTTTGTCGGTTTCCTGTGCGTGATATCTGATACGTCAGACATCTAGGACCGACTCGTTCGAGACAAGCGCTGTTGGTGCCGGTTCGTGAGCTCCGTTTTCGTCTGTCCGTCTCCTCTTGTTGCAGTCCCGCGTTCCGTGTTCGTAAGTCGTGTTGTCCCTTCGTGTCGCACTCGTGTCGCCGAGTCGCAGTTCGTACAAAGAGTCTGGTTCGGCTGTCGCAGGTAGGGCTTCGGCTCCCATGTTTTACGTTCTCATGCACTGCTTATCATGTCACTAAACTGTGGTCTGCGTAGCTCACGAACCACGCGCTGCTTGTCTCGAAACCTAAACACTTACTCGCACGTTTTTGGTTGTACACGATCGGGAGCCATCTAGCGGCACGCACATTCAGGGCCGCCCGCCACAAACACTCCGACCGATGCCGCATCCGGCACTCAAGGGTTCCCTTACGCGGTCGTGCTACGCAGTCTTCGAATCGTTCAAACACGACTCACGCACGGGTGCCGTTCGCACTCACACGTATCGTTCATGTCCTGCCATTGTTCGAATCGGTGGCGCCAGCAAGCGTGCCGAATCGCTATTCACATTCCGAAGCACTGTTGGCATACTAATTGTACGAAACATTTCACGTGTTAGCATGACAATCATTTCATCATTTCAAACATGGCTAACGTATCAGGCCATTCGGTCATGCTAAATCATTTCGCATCAGTTAAACAGGGCGTTCATGCCATCGCTTCGATCCTGGTCCGGTCGCATCCATACATGCTCCGATCGGGGCGATCCAGATGCACGACTACCCGGCCTCATTTCGATACATGCGCCAAGGGCGGAATCACATCACTGGTTGCGTACATTCCTGATTCTTGCCCCTGTCATGGTATATCATTTCTGTCACCTTACCACGCCCGGCATGAATGCAGTCACTTCCCCGCACTAATTTGTGTCGGCGTGCCCCAGGCCGGCCTCATTTCAATACATGCGCCAAGGGCGGAATCGCATCACTGGTCGCGTACATTCCTGATTCTTGCCCCTGTCATGGTATATCATTTCTGTCACCTTACCACGCCCGGCATGAATGCAGTCACTTCCCCGCACTAATTCATGTCGGCGTGCCCTAGGCCCAGCCTCATTTCAATACATGCGCCAAGGGCGGAATCGCATCACTGGTTTTGCGTACATTCCTGATTCTTGCCCCTGTCATGGTATCTCATTTCTGTCACCTTACCACGCCCGGCATGAATGCAGTCACTACCTCGCACTAATTCGTGTCGCGTGCCCTAGGCCCGGCCTCATTTCAATACATGCGCCAAGGGCGGAATCGCATCACTGGTTTGCGTACATTCCTGATTCTTGCCCCTGTCATGGTATCTCATTTCTGTCACCTTACCACGCCCGGCATGAATGCAGTCACTACCTCGCACTAATTCGTGTCGGCGTGCCCTAGGCCCGGCCTCATTTCAATACATGCGCCAGGGGCGGAGTCGCAAAAAAAAAAAAAAAAAACTTTGATTCTTGTCCTTGTCATGTTATATCATTTCTGTGTCACCTTACCACGCCCCGGCGTTAATTGGTCACCTGCCTGCACGAATTCGCGCCGGCGTGCCCTAGGCCGGCCGCATTTCTACAAAAAAAAAAAAAAAAAAAAAAGGGAGCTTGGAGTCGGACCCGGTGGCAGCTGGATGTCACAGTTCGGCCTCAGCAATACCCAGGCAGTTAGCCTCGTTTCACGGTTGCCTCATTTCTGTACGTGCTCCAGAGTCCGGCTCACAGTCACCCCCATACGGTACGAACGGGCCGGACCCTGTCACGGGAAGTTCGTTCAGTTAAGGCAACATGTCAAGTCAGTCATTCGTGTTGTCATCTGTCATTTGATCCCACAGCGGTCTCGGCAGTCGACTTAAGTCACTATCGCCTGTTGTTATCATCTACGTTGGGTTCCGTCGCTTTGGACGGCAGCAGTTTTAGGCTCTTAAATAGGTACTTTCTCTCACACTCTCTCAGGTCAGTCGGATTCAGTAGGTCCACCTGCACCAGCTTGATCAGGGTTCCAGCATGTAAAAAAAAAAAAAAAAAAAAACGCAGGGGCACGGGGGGCTCCTGCTTTCTCATGGCAGGTACGTATATCATAGGTGACACGTCCAAACTCATTTCTTGTCACCTCTTTATAGGCCCAGCCTGCAGACACGTGACCAGTCTACTAAGTAACGGGTCTTGGCAGCCGCCATGTCATCAGTCGGCAGCGATGACCTCACCACCCCGCTATCTCTGGCGTCAGCCTCCGAGGCTGGCAGTGTCCAGTCCCTTAGGGCATGGACAATTCCCAGGCTGTCCGCCGAGCTGAGACGCAGAGGGATACCCTTCTCGTCCACGGCCAGGAAGGCGGAGCTATTCAGGCTCCTCTTCCCACCACCGGCCGCAGCAAGCTCCAGCAGCCAGCAGGCGTCTCTGGAATCGATTTCAGCCGCCGTCGCGCAGCTACACACCCTCGTGTCTTCCCTGTCTTCCTCAATCGTTGAGGTCCAGGACAGGGTGTCTCGTCTAGAGACCAGCCCGGCTGCCACGGTTCCGGACCCTGCGGTGGTCCCAGCCATCAGTGCACCGGCCGCAGGTAGTGAGCTTGCCACGACTACCGTTCACCCTTCCCACCTGGTGCCACCCAGCGTAAGGAAGGACATTCTAGAGGGCAGAGACGTTAACCTGGCCTCACTCTTGATCTCGGTCCATGACTTGGCCGAGAACAAGGCCTACACCTGGGGGGACATCTCGGTGGTTTTGAAAGCGAAGGATCCGAGGCTCAACAGAAAGCTCACGGTGCCCGAGTTCACGCTCGCTTTCGGCATGTTTAGGGACGTGCTGTGCTCAGCCTCCCCCGGCAGACGGGAGGAACTGGACCTCTACCTCCATTTGATCGTAGACCTGGGCCACAAATACGGTGGCTCAGCGTTCTACGACTATCATCGGTCCTTCTCGGCCAAAGCCGCAGCCAGATTCTCACAGTTTCATTTGACAACGGACTGGAGCGTAGTGGACACGGAGTTGTTCTGCCGCCACTTCGCGGGTCTTCGCTCCCCGCTATGTGCTGTCTGTCAGTCAGCGTCCCACACCACGGTCTGGTGTGCCAACATAGCCTCTGCCCATCCGATAGCTAGCACGGCCTCTACCAGCACGGGCCAGGCTCAGCAGGCCCCGGCGCAAGGGCAAAAGGTGGACAAGTTGGGACGTCCGGTGCGGATGGTTGGGGGAGCCGCCATTTGCAACAATTTCAATTACGGCTCCTGCAATTTCAGCCAGTGCCGGCTCTTGCACGTTTGCACCCTATGCCAGAGGGCGCACCCCAGGATCCTATGTGAGGTCAAACAGAAGAACCATGACTAAGCCGGGTCAATGCCCTTTGGCTCGGTGTTTACTTGACCTCACACCCCACTCCGTCACTCGCCAGCTACCTCATCCGGGGTTTCACCGATGGGTTTCATACCGGGCTCATCACCCTGCCCCACTCCACCCACGAATGTCCGAACCTACGCTCAGCAGCAACAGATGAGCCAGCGATTGACGTCCTTCTGCAGACTGAGTTGGATCGGGACTTCATGATAGGCCCGTTCAGTCAGTCTCCCTTTAACATCTGGAGGGTTAGCCCTATCGGGCTTGTACAGGGAATATTTTCAAATAAAAACGTCTGGTGTATGATCTGTCAGCGCCTCATTCTTCCGTCGCTCCCAGTCTCAACTCGCTCGTCCCCTCATCAAGTGGAGGGAGCGATATTATTTCGCGACCAAATTGACCTTCGGGTCTAAGAGTAGTCCTTGGGCAGCCAGGGCAGATCTGGCCATGTGGGAACACTTTCTTAGTAATTGGAACGGTGTGTCCCTGTTCATCCCAGTCGTGTCCACGCAGTCACCTCAGGTGGTGACCGATGCGGCGGCATCCACAGGATGCGCCGCCATTTTTGGCCATTTGTGGTTCGCCGCCCCTTGGCCTCCTCAAGCACTAGCCACACCAGGCTTCACTACCACGTCAGCCCTCTTTGAGCTCTTCCCCATCGTAGCAGCCGCTCACCTATGGGGTCACCATTGGTCTGGACAGACTGTGGCTTTCACGACAGACAATCAAGCCACAGCCAAA
>JAQSEC010000157.1:0-13857 GCA_028564925.1 Lithobates sylvaticus | reverse complement strand
GTGTTTTGGAGGCGTGGTGGCGGAACAACCTCCAACACTACTGCACCTTGTCCTGCATCCCTCCCAGCTGCCAATAGAGTGACCCAATGGGCCGTGAAAGAAAGGTACCGTCCCTGTCCATGCCTGCTGGACCATGAGTCAGCGGTAATATGCACCTTACCGCTGACCGCCCTGTCCAGCGAGGCATGGACATTGCCTTCCACATGCCGGTAGAGAGACGGAATCGCCTTCCGTGAGAAAAAGTGGCGTTTGGGAACCTGCCACTGAGGAACCGCACATTGAACAAACTCACGGAAGGGGGCCGAGTCTACCAACTGAAAAGGCAGCAGTTGAAGTGCTAGCAATTTAGCCAAGCTAGCATTCAACCGCTGGGCATGTGGATGGCTGGGAGTGTACTTCTTTCTACGGTCCAGCAGCTGGGGCAGGGAAATTTGCCTGCTGCAATCGGACGTCGGTGTACTGCAAGTACTTGGTTGTGACACACCTAATTCTACACCTTCAGTCCTCTCAGAGCAGCTTTCAGAGAGGACTGAAGGTGTAGTGGGGATGGAGATCCCAGCTGATGAGGAGCAAGGAGAGGTCCGCTTAGTTCTTTGGTGTGGGTCTTTTATGTGTGCCTGCCAACGAGCTGCATGGCAGGTCGACATATGTCTGGTCATGCTTGTGGTGCCCAAGCGGCTGATGTTTTGGCCACGCGAGATTCGCTTGAGACAAATATTGCAAATAGCAGTGGTGCGATCTGATGCACTCGTCTCAAAAAAGGCCCACACCAAAGAACTTTTCTGATAACGTGCAGAGGCAGCGCCCTGCACAGGCGGAGCTCTGCGGTGTTGTACAGTTGCTGTGCTGGCCTCTACCTGGCCTCCAGGGGGCATCCTGCCTCGTTGGACATGTGACGCCGCATCCTCCTCCTCCTCGTCCTCCTCCTCATCCTCTCTCCCTTCAGGCACCCACGTGGAGTCAGTGACCTCATCATCCCCTCCCTCTTCACCACTAGAGCAAACCTGGCAGTAAGCTGCAGCTGGTGGAACAGTACTGCCAGATTCCTCAAGCTGGGTATCATCATCCGAGCCTTCGAATCGTTGGGCATCCTCCTGGAGCATGTACCCAACACTGTGCTCAAAGAGTTCGGGGGACTCCTCAGGAGGACATGGTGGGTCTAGGGAAGGGGTGGCTGATGATGCCATTGAGTACGCGTTGGCAGCTGCTCTGCCAGTACCCTGAGCCTGGGTGAGAGAGGATGAGGAGGATGAGGAGGGCTTGGTCATCCATTCTACCAAGCCTTCAGCATGATGCGGCTCCACATGTCCAGCTGCCGAAAACAAAGACGCGCGTGTCCCATGGCCACGTGCTGATGACGATGCACGACCACGTCCACGGCCACGGCCACGTCCACTAGAAACAGAGCCTGCCTGCCCTGTGTTCTTGGCTCTGCACGCTCTGCCTCCCCTTGGCGGTCTTCCAGCCATTGTAGTCGGTAGTCCTGTGGCTGCTGCTGAGAAGAAAATATAGGAGCTCTGTGTGATGCCACTAACACACTAGAAGTCCTATGGGTGCTTCTGCAAAGAAAATAGAGGAGCTCTGTGTGATGCCACTAACACACTAGAAGTCCTGTGGGTGCTGCTGAGAAGACAATATAGGAGCTCTGTGTGATGCCACTAACACACTAGAAGTCCTATGGGTGCTTCTGCAAAGAAAATAGAGGAGCTCTGTGTGATGCCACTAACACACTAGAAGTCCTGTGGGTGCTGCTGAGAAGAAAATATAGGAGCTCTGTGTGATGCCACTAACACACTAGAAGTCCTATGGGTGCTTCTGCAAAGAAAATAGAGGAGCTCTGTGTGATGCCACTAACACACTAGAAGTCCTGTGGGTGCTGCTGAGAAGACAATATAGGAGCTCTGTGTGATGCCACTAACACACTAGAAGTCCTATGGGTGCTTCTGCAAAGAAAATAGAGGAGCTCTGTGTGATGCCACTAACACACTAGAAGTCCTGTGGGTGCTGCTGAGAAGAAAATATAGGAGCTCTGTGTGATGCCACTAACACACTAGAAGTCCTATGGGTGCTTCTGCAAAGAAAATAGAGGAGCTCTGTGTGATGCCACTAACACACTAGAAGTCCTATGGGTGCTTCTGCAAAGAAAATAGAGGAGCTCTGTGTGATGCCACTAACACACTAGAAGTCCTGTGGGTGATGCTGAGAAGACAATATAGGAGCTCTGTGTGATGCCACTAACACACTAGAAGTCCTATGGGTGCTTCTGCAAAGAAAATAGAGGAGCTCTGTGTGACGCCACTAACACACTAGAAGTCCTGTGGGTGCTGCTGAGAAGAACATATAGGAGCTCTGTGTGATGCCACTAACACACTAGAAGTCCTATGGGTGCTTCTGCAAAGAAAATAGAGGAGCTCTGTGTGATGCCACTAACACACTAGAAGTCCTATGGGTGCTTCTGCAAAGAAAATAGAGGAGCTCTGTGTGATGCCACTAACACACTAGAAGTCCTGTGGGTGCTGCTGAGAAGACAATATAGGAGCTCTGTGTGATGCCACTAACACACTAGAAGTCCTATGGGTGCTTCTGCAAAGAAAATAGAGGAGCTCTGTGTGATGCCACTAACACACTAGAAGTCCTGTGGGTGCTGCTGAGAAGAAAATATAGGAGCTCTGTGTGATGCCACTAACACACTAGAAGTCCTATGGGTGCTTCTGCAAAGAAAATAGAGGATCTCTGTGTGATGGGACTAACACACTTCAAGTCCTATAGGTGCTTCTGGGAACAAAATATAGGTCTGTGTGATGGGACTAACACACTTCAAGTCCTATAGGTGCTTCTGGGAACAAAATATAGGTCTGTGTGATGGGACTAACACACTTCAAGTCCTATAGGTGCTTCTGGGAACAAAATATAGGATCTCTGTGTGATGGGACTAACACACTTCAAGTCCTATGGGTGCTTCTGGGAAGAAAATATAGGTCTGTGTGATGGGACTAACACACTTCAAGTCCTATAGGTGCTTCTGGGAACAAAATATATGATCTCTGTGTGATGGGACTAACACACTTCAAGTCCTATAGGTGCTTCTGGGAACAAAATATAGGATCTCTGTGTGATGGGACTAACACACTTCAAGTCCTATAGGTGCTTCTGGGAAGAAAATGTAGGTCTGTGTGATGGGACTAACACACTTCAAGTCCTATAGGTGCTTCTGGGAACAAAATATAGGATCTCTGTGTGATGGGACTAACACACTTCAAGTCCTATAGGTGCTTCTGGGAACAAAATATAGGATCTCTGTGTGATGGGACTAACACACTTCAAGTCCTATAGGTGCTTCTGGGAAGAAAATGTAGGTCTGTGTGATGGGACTAACACACTTCAAGTCCTATAGGTGCTTCTGGGAAGAAAATGTAGGTCTGTGTGTGATGGGACTAACACACTTCAAGTCCTATAGGTGCTTCTGGGAAGAAAATATAGGTCTGTGTGATGGGACTAACACACTTCAAGTCCTATAGGTGCCTCTGGGAACAAAATATAGGATCTCTGTGTGATGGGACTAACACACTTCAAGTCCTATAGGTGCTTCTGGGAAGAAAATGTAGGTCTGTGTGATGGGACTAACACACTTCAAGTCCTATAGGTGCTTCTGGGAACAAAATATATGATCTCTGTGTGATGGGACTAACACACTTCAAGTCCTATAGGTGCTTCTGGGAAGAAAATATAGGTCTGTGTAATGGGACTAACACACTTCAAGTCCTATAGGTGCTTCTGGGAACAAAATATATGATCTCTGTGTGATGGGACTAACACACTTCAAGTCCTATAGGTGCTTCTGGGAAGAAAATGTAGGTCTGTGTGATGGGACTAACACACTTCAAGTCCTATAGGTGCTTCTGGGAACAAAATATATGATCTCTGTGTGATGGGACTAACACACTTCAAGTCCTATGGGTGCTTCTGGGAAGAAAATATAGGTCTGTGTGATGGGACTAACACACTTCAAGTCCTATAGGTGCTTCTGGGAAGAAAATGTAGGTCTGTGTGATGGGACTAACACACTTCAAGTCCTATAGGTGCTTCTGGGAACAAAATATATGATCTCTGTGTGATGGGACTAACACACTTCAAGTCCTATAGGTGCTTCTGGGAAGAAAATATAGGTCTGTGTGATGGGACTAACACACTTCAAGTCCTATAGGTGCTTCTGGGAACAAAATATATGATCTCTGTGTGATAGGACTAACACACTTCAAGTCCTATGGGTGCTTCTGGGAAGAAAATATAGGTCTGTGTGATGGGACTAATACACTTCAAGTCCTATAGGTGCTTCTGGGAACAAAATATATGATCTCTGTGTGATGGGACTAACACACTTCAAGTCCTATAGGTGCTTCTGGGAAGAAAATGTAGGTCTGTGTGATGGGACTAACACACTTCAAGTCCTATAGGTGCTTCTGGGAACAAAATATATGATCTCTGTGTGATGGGACTAACACACTTCAAGTCCTATAGGTGCTTCTGGGAAGAAAATATAGGTCTGTGTGATGGGACTAACACACTTCAAGTCCTATAGGTGCCTCTGGGAACAAAATATATGATCTCTGTGTGATGGGACTAACACACTTCAAGTCCTATAGGTGCTTCTGGGAAGAAAATGTAGGTCTGTGTGATGGGACTAACACACTTCAAGTCCTATAGGTGCTTCTGGGAACAAAATATATGATCTCTGTGTGATGGGACTAACACACTTCAAGTCCTATGGGTGCTTCTGGGAAGAAAATATAGGTCTGTGTGATGGGACTAACACACTTCAAATCCTATAGGTGCTTCTGGGAACAAAATATATGATCTCTGTGTGATGGGACTAACACACTTCAAGTCCTATAGGTGCTTCTGGCAAGAAAATGTAGGTCTGTGTGATGGGACTAACACACTTCAAGTCCTATAGGTGCTTCTGGGAACAAAATATATGATCTCTGTGTGATGGGACTAACACACTTCAAGTCCTATAGGTGCTTCTGGGAAGAAAATATAGGTCTGTGTGATGGGACTAACACACTTCAAGTCCTATAGGTGCCTCTGGGAACAAAATATATGATCTCTGTGTGATGGGACTAACACACTTCAAGTCCTATAGGTGCTTCTGGGAAGAAAATGTAGGTCTGTGTGATGGGACTAACACACTTCAAGTCCTATAGGTGCTTCTGGGAAGAAAATGTAGGTCTGTGTGATGGGACTAACACACTTCAAGTCCTATAGGTGCTTCTGGGAAGAAAATATAGGTCTGTGTGATGGGACTAACACACTTTAAGTCCTATAGGTGCTTCTGGGAACAAAATATATGATCTCTGTGTGATGGGACTAACACACTTCAAGTCCTATAGGTGCTTCTGGGAAGAAAATATAGGTCTGTGTGATGGGACTAACACACTTCAAGTCCTATAGGTGCTTCTGGGAACAAAATATAGGAGCTCTGCCTGCCTGCCTGCCACGAACACACTACAAGTCCTATAGGTGCTTCTGGGAACAAAATATAGGAGCTCTGCCTGCCTGCCACGAACACACTACAAGTCCTATAGGTGCTTCTGGGAACAAAATATAGGAGCTCTGCCTGCCTGCCACGAACACACTACAAGTCCTATAGGTGCTTCTTGGAACAAAATATAGGAGCTCTGCCTGCCTGCCACGAACACACTACAAGTCCTATAGGTGCTTCTGGGAACAAAATATAGGAGCTCTGCCTGCCTGCCACGAACACACTACAAGTCCTATAGGTGCTTCTGGGAACAAAATACAGGAGCTCTGTTTGCTGCCAGTGCCTGCCTGCCACGAACACACTACAAGCCCCTCTTTCTAAATCAATCTTTCTCAATTAATCTATCTAACTCAATCTCTCTAAGTAAATCTCTCTAACTAACTAAATCCAGCAGAGTGACACAGAACGATCCTGCTCTATCTACGCCGGAACAGCATGTGACCGGCGCAGACGGCGTGGCGGCCTTTTATAAGAGGGGGCGTGTACTAAAGCCCCTGAGCTGTAATTGGCTACAGGCGTCCTGCCTGTAGCCAATTATGGCTCTTCGAGTTTCCGGCGCTGTGATTGGCCAAGCATGCGGGGTCACAGTGCATGCTTGGCCAATCATCAGCCAGCAATGCACTGCGCCGGCCGCGCCGGCCGCAATGCATTGCGGGGCCGCTCGCATCACACGAATGTGATGCGAACGGCCCAAATAGTTCTGGGCTCGCCGATCGAGCGAACGCCCGGTGCTCGATGCGAACATGGGTTCGCATCGAGCACCGGGCCCATCCCTACTCACCATTGCCATCAATGCAGCCCCCCTCCCTGTCCCCTACAAGGCATCTAAAATTGAAGTATTGGCGTATAACACGCACATGCTATTTGCACCCGATTTTCATGGTGAAAAAGTGAGTGTTATACGCCAATAAATACAGTAGTTGTTCTCTAGAATAAACTCCAAAAGTTCCACTATAAATTCCTTTTGGGTCCCCATCAGGGGATGATGTTTCTCCAAATAGTAGAAGACCGATTTCAGGCCCCGTTTATGGGGTATGGATGTGTAAAGTGTTTCCACATCTATTCCTACTAAGTTGGCCCACTCCGGAATGGCTAGATCTTGTAGCTTCCTCAGTATGTCCGCCGTGTCCTTGACAAATGATTTAGGTTGAGTCAACATTTCTTTGATCGGAAGATCCAAGTATTTTCCAATGTTCTCAAGAGGGCCTCCTACCGTGGACAAAATGGGTCTTCCAGTTTTTTTTTTAGGATTTTTGTGGATCTTGGGAATGATATACAAGACATGAATATTGAAGGTATCCACCTTAAGGTATTTCAACTCTTTTTTTAGAAGGTCTCTTCTGCAAGTATTAGTTTGTAATTAAGCTCGGAAATCAGGTCTTGGATGGGATTATTAGTTAGGCTCATATATGTAGATTCATCTTTAAGGTATCTCTCGATTTCCTCCACATAGTCTTCAGCATTCATAATGACAATACCCACTATTTGTCGCTGTTTTTGATTACTATACTTGCATCACTCTTTTTTTTTTTAACAGAAAAGTTTTTATTTATCCGATACAAATACAAAGAAAATAACAAGGTACACATTGCACGACTCAATATAGAGTACATTTACAAAGCAAATCATTAGAAAAATTAGAGGAGAGCATTCGGGAGAGAACAACACTAATGCCGCATACACACGGTCGGAATTCTCGTCGGAAAAAGCTCTGATGGTTTTCCCGTCGGAATTCCGACGGAATTTCGCTTAAACTGTCTTGCCTACACACGGTCACACCAAATTCCGACGGTCAATAACACCACACCTTAAAAAACGTTCGACTGCACTATAAAAGGGAAGTTTAATGCTTCTGAGCAGGCGTCAAATTGTTTCCGAGCATGCGTCGGAATTTTGCGTGTCGGAATTGCATACACACGATCGAAAAATCCGATAGAAAGCTTTTCCGTCGGAAAAATTAAGAACAGGTTCTCAATCCAAAGTCCGTCGGAAATTCTGACAGAAAAAGACAGATGGGCATACACACGGTCGGAAAATCCGATGAAAAGCCCATCGGACTGTTTCCGACCGTATGTACGCGGCATAAGAGTGCTAGATAGATGAAACAGCACCAGGAGGAGGAGGGAGGGAGGAGGGGGGAGGGGAAAAGAAAGGGGGAAAGGAGGAGAAAAAGAATGTGGCGGGGGTATTTAGCATGTGGCGAGTGGGAACAAGAAGGGGGAGGTAAAGAGGGGAGAAAAGGGGGGGGGATGGAGGAGGAGGAAGGATCAAAGGCTTCACACCATTTCAAAACTCTTTACCTGAACATGGCAGCATTCAGTACACATGGGCAGGCCTCAGGAGCCCCCAGGGCTGGCTTTCATTCATGCCCCCCAAATCTTAAACTTTTTAGGGCATTTGCGTCTTATATATGTTAATTTGTAGAGGGGTAGAACTGCATCAACTGTCGAGTAACTGTGTCACATATACCCAGTAGGAGAATCCTAGGATCCACGGCCACAGACAGATCTTCAGTGGTATTAGTTTCCTCTACTACTGCTCTCCAGAATTACTGGTATACAGGACACGTCCAGACTACATGCATGGAAGTCCCTGTGTCACTTAGGTACTTGGGGCAACAGTCTGACTGTGTAGGGTAGATCCTAGAGAGTCTCTGAGAGCATTAAAAGCTGTATGAAGAATGTTAAGTTGGATATACCTATCCCTAGCAGAAATCATCAGTGAGATGTATTGTTGGACACCTTCATCCCAATCTTCTGAATCAAGGGTAGGTATATCTCTTTACCAACTATGAAATAGCTGTGTGTTTTTATTAGTGCCAGCGGTTGAAATTCGGAATCCTATCCGCATGGCTAGATGTCAGGTAGGACTCCACAATGTGAAAGGTGACATTTGGGACCTGTGGGAATTGTGAGTGGACTGCATGGCAGAGCTGTAGATAGCTGAAAAACATCCAGGAGGGTAGATGGAATGTAGCTTTTAGAGTGTTATATGGCAATAGACTGCCTTCCGGCATTACATGTTGTATTTTAGTGATGCCAAATCTAGCCCACATGCTGGGATCAGGTATTGAGCAAAGGTGTAGTAGTCTGGGGTTACCCTAGAGTGGGCTGTGGGTGGAAATTACCTGTGGTACACAGACCAGCTTCGCCATCTGATCCCACACCTTTACTGTAGTACACATTGACATGGTCATGTTATCATGTGCCTTCATACCCCTAAACCCCCCAGTGACAGCGGCATTTGTAAAGTCGCTCTAGCTATTCTAGGGGTACATCCCGCTCAGATGAAGTTGCTGACAGTCTGGTCTAGTTTAACAAAAAAGGAGTTGGGGATTGGGACTGGGGTATTCCGAAACACATACAAAAATTTAGGGAGAAAATTATTTTTATAAGGTTTATTCTGCCCACCAGAGAGAGGGGCAATGACTTCCAGGCCTGGCATTTATTGGTGCAAGACTGGATACACATTATCTAGAAAGGAGGACAGATAAGCCTGTATGTCAATTCCCAAATAGTGGAACTTAGAGACCCAGGAGAGTGGGGACTGGACCTGGAGAGAACGCGGGGGGCGACTGGGAGAGAGAAAACAACAGGGACTTGCTCCAATTGAGCCTGATGCCGGAGAAAACCCCAAAGCGGTCCATAATGTCTGGTGCAGCATCGAGGAAGCCTGAGGCATCAGGTAGATATAGTAGGGCATCTTCTGCATACATGGAGATTTATTCTCTCAAAGGGCCAACTTGAATGCTAGGCATCTGTGGGGAGGAACGTATTAGGATAGCCAAAGGTTCCATCGCCAATGCGAAAAACACGGGGACAGTGGGCATCCCTGTCTAGTGCCCCGGCTAAGATTAAAGGATGGTGAAAGGATCCCACTGGTCCTGACCTTAGCCATGTGAGATCTATAGAGCAGCTGTATCTAGGAAATTCATTTAGGCCCAAAACCAAATCTCTCTAGTACTGGCCACAGGAAGGGCCACTCAACAGAGTTGAAGGCCTTCTCTGCATCAAGAGAGGCCATTACTCTAGAGGGGACACTATCTCCAAGGTGAGCAATATTGGTATACAGTCGGCAGATATTGATGTCAGTGCCCTTGCCAGGCATGAACCCAGACTGATCCTCATGTACCAAGGACATTATCATCGAGTTGAGGCGATTAGCCAGGATTTTGGTAAAGACCTTGGCATCTACATTTAGTAATGAAATCCGGCGGTAGGACACACACAGTTCAGGGTCTTTCCACACCACACCACACCACAACAACCATCGCCTCTGTATAGACTGTGGGATGCAGTCTTCCTCTAGTAGAGTAAGAAGTACAGCATGAAAGTGGGATACTATGACTTCTGCATGTTCTTTATAGAATTCAGCCGGTAGTCCATCTGGACCCGGAGTCTTAGCTGTTTGGAGTGTGGCTACTGCGGTCTGTACCTCTTTTAAGGTAAAAGGGGCATCCAGTGTATGTTGGGCTTCAGCAGATAGTTTTGGGAACTTCACTGTGTCTCAATTATCGTCATCTATGTCTTTAATAAGGGCAATATGGGCAGTCATGAAGCGTTCCTTAGCAAGCCAGGCAGTAATCTGCCCCTCCTCTCACTCTGCTCAAAGATTCTCCGAGACTGGGACAAGAGCATTTTTTGAGAGGAGGTAGCATGGAGGACAGCTATTTCTTTATGGGCCCTTTATAGATCTCTATATACGCCCTGATCTCCTGTATTCACATATTGGGCCTCCAAACACTGTGCCTTTACCTCTGCCTCTACAAGGACCAAAGAGGACTCCCTTCTTACTGTACCTATAGTCAACTGATACTAGCCATGGTATCAACTGGAGCAACTGGAGCATGAGCCTTAAAAGCATCCCAGACCACTGCAGGTTCCGCCGTGGCCCTGTTTCAGAGGTCATCAATGGGGTGATACGTTCATCCGACACCCAGAAATTAGATTGCCTCGACAAAGAAGGCCCAGAGATAAGGTCTATCTCAAGCCTCAGAAGCACAGGGGCATGGTCGGAAATACCACGGGACAATATGGAAACCTCCAAAGTGCGAGAAGCCAGCGGGTTACTTAAATATATAAGATCTATGCTGGATAGTGTTGCATAAGTAGTAGAATGACATGTAAATTGTCGCTCCTTCGGATGTTTCCATCGCCACACATCACATAACCCATAGGTCTCCACCCATTGAGATAAGGGGGAATCTATACTAGGGTCAAAAGTTAGTTTGTCTAAACTAGAAACCGGGGGCATATTAAAATAACTGGCTAGGAGGATCTGCGCAGTAGAGTATTGTGCCATAATCTGCGCTAGTTTAAATAAAAGTGACACATTTGCTGGAGGAGGAATATAAACCCCTACAATAACCAACTCAACCAACTGTGACATACATAGCTCAACAGATATACAGTATAGCAGAAGCTTGATGACATTGTAAGTTTTGAAAGGAGAGAGGTGATAACCTTCTCTTGGAAGTACATTGATAGTAGACTTGTGTACCATAGAAAAGAAAATTGCAAACCATGAAACTAAAACAAAAAGCAGAACAAACATATACCCCCACCTCGCGCCCCCCCCCCCCCAAACCAGGGTGCACTCTAGTCCCAAAACTAAACATGACAACTGAAAATTGGGGTCATGCACCGTAGTGCACCAGAGGAGATAGCGTTAGTGTGCTATCACATTCCATCCATAGGAGAGTCCGCCTTTAGTAAGACAGAAATTCTGGGGGCACTATACTTAGAGTCACGTTACAATTCAGAACAAAGCCCAATGGGCAAGGTACATGGGATGATATAACAGGCTGGAAAGGCACAATATCAGCTGATGTGAGCACTGCGGGTAGGAGTTGAAGAAAGCAGTAGACATGCGCATTCGTTTTCGTCCGAATGCATTTTCGTCCAAATTTCAGGTATTTTCGTTATCGTTTTAACCACTTCAGCCCCGACCAATTGGCAGCCAAAGGACCAGGCCCCTTTTTTTTGCGATTCGGCACTGCGTCGATTTAACTGACAATTGCGCGGTCGTGCGACGTGGCTCCAAAACAAAATTGGCGTCCTTTTTTTCCCACAAATAGAGCTTTCTTTTGGTGGTATTTGATCGCCCCTGCGGTTTTTATTTTTTGCGCTATAAACAAAAATAGAGCGACAATTTTGAAAAAAATGCAATATTTTTTACTTTTTGCTATAAGAAATATCCCCAAAAAATATATCAAATTATTTTTTTTCTCAGTTTAGGCCGATACGTATTCTTCGACATATTTTTGGTAAAAAAAATCACAATTAGCGATTATTGATTGGTTTTGCGCAAAAGTTATAGCGTTTACAAAATAGGGGATAGTTTTATAGCATTTTTATTAATATTTTTTTTTTTTACTAGTAATGGCGGCGATCAGCGATTTTTATTGTGACTGCGACATTATGGTGGACACATCGGACATTTTTGACACATTTTTGGGACATTTGTCATTTATACAGAAATCAGTGCTATTTAAATAGCACTGATTCCTATGTAAATGACAGTAGCAGTGAAGGAGTTAACCACTAGGGGGCGGGGAGGAGTCAGTGTGATGTGTTGTGTTTTTTTTACAGTAGGGGGGCGTGGCTGTACGTCTGACGTCATTGATCGGCTTTCCCGATGACAGGGAACAGCCGATCAATGACAGGCAGAGTAGGAAGCGCGGGGAGAGGTTTGTTTACACATACCTCTCCCCGTTCTTCAGCTCCGTAACCCGATCGCGGGATACCAGCGGCGATCGGGTCCGCTGGTCCCGCGGCCGGGGTCACGGAGCTCCCGACCGGGTCGCGAGCGCGACCCACAGGCAGGCACATGCACGATCACGTACAGGTACGTGATTTTGCCTGCCCGTGCCATTTTGCCGACGTATATCGGCGTTAGGCGGTCGGGAAGCGGTTAACAAACGATAACGAAAGTGCAGATTGCAAAAAACGAAAGATCCGACATAAACAAATGCTTTATTTTCGTTTTCGTTGTGACAACAGTTCGATATAGATAGGAGATTCAACGCTGACAATAACAATCTGTGTCCATCGAACCTGTGGTAGAATGTGCCTAACCTTAACTCTATTAGTCCAAGATTATTCTATATAGAGAGAAAAGATTTGACGTAGAGAGAAAAGATTTGACGTAGAGAGAAAAGATTTGACGTAGAGAGAAGATTCGACGTAGAGAGAAAAGATTTGACGTAGAGAGAAAAGATCGCTGCTGGAATTGGGTGGGGGAAGTAAAATAAAAATAATGATGATAATGAATGTTATTGGCTGATTGCAACCAAAGAGGAGGAGCAGTAAAATAGCCAGAACTAAGTACACATGTACAGCCAACTTACTTTCACTTATTATTATAGATTCTATATTATAGATTGAGATTCTATATAGATTCTATATACCCTATCTTGTTACCTGTCTGATCAGTAAATACTATCACCAGTCCATTTTCTGTTTGAACTACATACATTCAACATGAACAAAAAAGATTTGACAAAGCATCGAAAAACATTGTGTCTGTCGAAAGTTCTAAGAAGATTCGACGGAGCAGCTAAACTATACAGAGTCATACAGTTTAGCTGCTCCATCGAATCTTCTTTGAACATTCGACAGTCACCATAAGCCTTTAATGACAGATTCAACCTCAATTAATTTGGATTTTTGGACGAATGCAATTTTTAACGAAAAACAAAATAAATAAAGACGAATTTCGGGAGTAACTAAATAAATTTATTTTTCGGACGAAACCGAAACCAAAATATTTCAGTGTGCACATTGCAAAGTGATGATAAAGTGTCACGTACCTTACAGCAGAGTGCTGAGGGTGGCCTTTTGCACTGTTCCGGTCCCAACACCCCTGGTAGTGAGGACAAGGACTGCTGGGGCAACGAAAGGGTGCAGGTGCCTGCAGGCTAAAGGCTGGAGCTCGGAGATACAGGATCCTCTCGGAGGAAGGTGTGGAGAGTGATCACCAGAACTGTTAAGCGGAAGCCAGGCAGGTAAGTATGGATTCAGGAACAACTGCAACATCGGGAACAGGCAAAGGTTGGCAACTGGCTGGCAACAAGGTACATAAACGGAAGGCAAGTTCATAGTCAAGGACAGGCAGAGGTTGGCAACAGGCTGGCAGCGAGGTACAAAATCAGGAAGCAGAGCCGTAGTAGAGAATCCAAGCCGAGGTCTGTATAATCAGTAACCGGAACTCGTTTGCCTCTTGGGGACACTGCGCATGGCCATTGGCATTAGCGGAATGGGAATTAGCCACTGCTGCACGGAGATGGGCATTAGCACTGTGAGTTCTCTGACAAT
>JAQSEC010004744.1:0-13921 GCA_028564925.1 Lithobates sylvaticus | reverse complement strand
GGTATCGGTGCACCGGGCGGGGACGCGCTTTTCCCTCTTCCTGGCAGCCAGGGCGGCGCGCTCCCCGCTGCGCGTGCCTGGGCTCCGCCTCCTGATGAAGTCAGGCTATTTCGATTTGCTCTTCCCTCCCATCTTTGTTACTGGCGGCCGGTGACGTTTGCCCACAGTGGTCCACGTGACCACATCTTCGCTGTCCTCTTAGTCAGTGTGTACCGAGGGCCGAGATCATCACCGAGCTGTCTGATCATCACATGTCCTCCCCTCATCACTCCATCCAATCAGTGTGCGACCTCACAGATCTCTATACAGAGATACCCAGAGGCATGCCACCCTCATACCAGGGACTGACACTGATATCAGGGACTGGGACTGATACCAGGGACTGATACCAGGGACTGACAATGATATCAGGGAATGACAGAGGACTGACACTGATATCAGGGACTGTCTGACACTGATACCAGGGACTGACACTGATACCAGGGACTGACACTGATACAAGGGACTGATACCAGGGACTGACAATGATATCAGGGAATGACAGAGGACTGACACTGATATCAGGGACTGTCTGACACTGATACCAGGGACTGACACTGATACCAGGGACTGACACTGATACAAGGGACTGACACTGATACCAGGGACTGACACTGATACAAGGGACTGATACCAGGGACTGACAATGATATCAGGGAATGACAGAGGACTGACACTGATATCAGGGACTGTCTGACACTGATACCAGGGACTGACACTGATACCAGGGACTGACACTGATACAAGGGACTGACACTGATACCAGGGACTGACACTGATACAAGGGACTGATACCAGGGACTGACAATGATATCAGGGAATGACAGAGGACTGACACTGATATCAGGGACTGTCTGACACTGATACCAGGGACTGACACTGATACCAGGGACTGACACTGATACAAGGGACTGACACTGATACCAGGGACTGACACTGATACAAGGGACTGACACTGATACCAGGGACTGACACTGATACAAGGGACTGACACTGATACAAGGGACTGACACTGATACCAGACACTGATACCAGGGACTGACACTGATACAAGGGACTGACACTGATACCAGGGACTGACACTGATACCAGGGACTGACACTGATACCAGGGACTGACACTGATACCAGGGACTGACACTGATACCAGACACTGATACCAGGGACTGACACCAGGGACTGACACTGATACCAGACACTGATATCAGGGACTGACACTGATACCAGACACTGATATCAGGGACTAACACTGATATCAGGGACTGACACTGATATCAGGGACTGACAATGATATCAGGGAATGACATAGAGGACTGACACTGATACCAGGGACTGACATAGAGGACTGACACTGATACCAGGGACTGACATAGAGGACTGACACTGATACCTGGGACTGACACTGATACCAGGGACTGACATAGAGGACGGACACTGATATCAGGGACTGACACTGATACCAGAGACTGACACTGATATCAGGGACTGAGAGTGATATCAGGGCTGACATAGAGGACTGACACTGATACCAGGGACTGACATAGAGGACTGACACTGATACCAGGGACTGACATAGAGGACTGACACTGATACCAGGGACTGACATAGAGGACTGACACTGATACCTGGGACTGACACTGATACCAGGGACTGACATAGAGGACGGACACTGATATCAGGGACTGATACCAGAGACTGACACTGATATCAGGGACTGAGAGTGATATCAGGGCTGACATAGAGGACTGACACTGATACCAGGGACTGACATAGAGGACTGACACTGATACCAGGGACTGACATAGAGGACTGACACTGATACCAGGGACTGACACTGATATCAGGGACTGACTATGACCCTAAGAACACCATCCCTACAGTCAAGCACGGAGGTGGAAACATGATGTTTTGGGGCTGTTTCTCTGATAAGGCCCCATGCACACGAGACGCAGATGCAAACTCTGCTGAACGCGTGTTTTAAAAAGCAGAAACCTGCGTTTTGCTGTGTTTTCATGCCGCGTTTTCATGCCGCGTTTAGCCGCGTTTTCATGCCGCGTTTAGCCGCGTTTTCATGCCGCGTTTAGCCGCGTTTGCGTCTATAAGCATTTGTAAAGATAACATCATATAGACCCTCCCCAAGCTCAGAAAGCATGTATTATTAACTATTTCTGCCATGTTGATCAGAGTGAGCAGCAGAGAGAGCAGTTGTACACTTGCATTTGCCTCTCTTTCTGTGTTTTTTTTTTTTTTTTAATGGATCCCATATTGAATATATGTCAGGAAATGCTCCTGATGTTGCTCTTCATGAGGCAGCAATGTCATCGCAAATTTGTATGAGAGGTCCAGAGTCAGAGCTCGTCCATATTGGACCCATCCGTTGATGGCACATCGAATGTCCGTTGGATATTTCACAAACATGTATACATCAGTGAGTATATATGCTCTATGAACTATCTAAACTAATTACGACATTTTAAACCAGTTTTTCTAGTATTTTTTATGGTTTACCATCATATTTCTGAGTTTTCTGGTCAAAAAAATTGGGTTCCTTTAAAAAGGCTTATAAACGCAAACGCGGCTAAACGCGGGTGCCGCGTTTAGCTGTGTTTTGCGTCCGAAACGTGGAAAAGCAAAGTGTCTGAACGCATTTTTTTGCTTCTGGAAAAAACGGGAAAAAAATAGACTGTGTACATGGACACATAGGATAACATTGCATGCGTTCAGGTGCAGTTGAAAAAAGTGTCCAACTGCCTCTGAACGCTCGTTTAACTGCGTCTCGTGTGCATGGGGCCTAAAGGTACAGACCGACTTTGCCGCAATGAGGGGCCAATGGACGGGGCCATGTATTGTACAATCATGGATGAGAACCTTCTTCTCTCAGCCAGAACACTGAAGATGAGTCATGGATGGGTCCAGCATGACAATGACCCAAAACATACCACCAAGGCAACAAAGAGTGGCTCAAGAAGAAGCACAATAATGTATGGAGGGAGCTGAAACTTCGAGTTGCCAAGTGACAGCCAAGAAACCTTAAGGATTTAGAGAAGATCTGTAAAGAAGAGAGGAACAAAATCCCTCCTGAGATGTGGAAACCTGGTCACCATCTATAGGAAACGTCTGACCTCTGTGCTTCCCAACAAGGGTTTCTCCACCAAGTACTGAGTCATGATTTATTTGGGGATAAAATACTTATTTTACTCACTGAACTGCAACTCAATTTATAACATTTGTATCGTGTTTTTTCTGGATTTTTGGTTGATATTTTGTTTATCATCTAAAATACACCTATGATAAAAATGATAGACCCTTCATTTCTTTATAAGTGGGCGAACTTACAAGATCTGCAGGGGATCAAATAATTATTTCCCCCACTGTATATCATACCTGCCAATTTTTTGAGATGGGAATGAGGGACACCTATTAGCAAACATATGAAGGCATAGGACACGCCCCCTGCCACGCCCCCTTGAATGAGAATTATACAAAAAATGATTAGTTAAACCCACAAGTGCTTTTTATTTTACTTCTACTATTATTTTATACTATGCTTTTGAAATCTACAAATGCAGCCATTTAGAAATGGGATGAAAGGTTTAGCGCTGGAAAACACTTTTTGAACGATGAGTAGTACATTTTTATATACAACTAGAAAGATCAGACCAAAATGAGGGACACATGAGAAGGAAAGAGGGACCAAATCAGGGACAGTCCCTCAAAATCAAGGAAAAGTTGGGAGCTATTATATAATGCCCAATATTTTGATAAAATATAAAAAGATGTAAAACAGATACCTAACCTAATTCAGAAATTCGAAATTCGGAATTTGGAATTCGGAAATCCGAAAATCAGATTTTTCGGATTTCGGAATTCCGAATTTCTGAAACAAGCAAAAAAAAAAAAGAATGAAACCAAAACGAACACATTTTTTGTCAGTGCACATAAAAATGGTGACAAACTGCGGTATCTAATACTGTCCATAGGGGGCGCTTTAAAAGCCTTTACAGGTTATCAGTGAAGAGTTATTAACCTGTAGCCGACCGCCCACTGTCAATTGACGGCGGAGCGGTGCGGCTCTTGTGGCAGGCTGCCGTCATATGACGTCGCCTACATTTTGGCCACTAAGGGGCGCGCGCGCGTGCCCGCCGCGTCGCTGGGGACCCGATGCGCGTGCCCGGCGGCCACGATGTCCGCCGGGCACCCGCGATTGCCCAGTAACTGAGCAGGACGTGGATCTGTGTGTGTAAACACACAGATCCACGTTCTGTCAGAGGAGAGGAGACCGATGGTGTGTCCCTTGTACATAGGGACACCGATCGGTCCCCTCCCCCAGTCAGTCCCCTCCCCCCACAGTTAGAATCACTAAGATAGGGAACATATTAACCCCTGCAGCGCCCCCTAGTGTTAACCCCTTCCCTGCCAGTCACATTTATACAGTAATCAATGCATTTTTATAGCACGGATCGCTGTATAAATGTGAATGGTCCCAAAAATGTGTCAAAAGTGTCCGATATGTCCGCCGCAATGTCGCAGTCATGATAAAAAAATCGCAGATCGCCGCCATTACTAGTAAAAAAAAAAAAAATAATAAAATGCTTTAAATCTATCCCTATTTTGTAGACGCTATAACTTTTGCGCAAACGAATCAATATACGCTTATTGCGATTTTTTTTTTTTTTTTTTACAAAAATATGTAGAAGAATACGTATCGGTCTAAACTGAGGAAAAAATTTGTTTAAAAAAAAAAAAAAAAAATGGATATTTATTATAATAAAAAGTAAAAAATATTATGTTTTTTCAAATTGTCGCTCTTCTTTTGTTTATAGCGCAAGAAATAAACACCGCAGAGGTGATCAAATACCACCAAAATAAAGCTCTATCTGTGGGGAAAAAAAAAATGATAAAAATGTTATTTGGGTACAGCGTTGCATGACCGCGCAATTGTCATTCAAAATGCGACAGCGCTGAAAGCTGAAAAATGGCTTGGTCAGGAAGGGGGTGTTCGTGCCTGGTAGGCAAGTGGTTAAGGACGATTTGCTTGCACATAATTGGGTGGTGAAAATCAGCAGAGCGCCACTATATCACCTCCCTGCTCGGCCTATATGATGGCCGGGCAGAGGCTTTAAGATCCTGACTGGACGTCATATAACGTTCTCGCAGAAAGTGTTGCGCAGCGGCAAGATCTGCCACTGGCTGTATCCGGCTTGCTGCTGGTACCATGTGACCATCATGACCAATCACAGCAGGTCACATGACAGTTGTACACAATGGATGGCTTACTTTCATGCCATCCATTGTGTGCAATTCTGTTGCTAGCTGTGATTGGTCAATGTGATCACATGGTACAGACCATCTGTACCATGTGATTAGCTTTGACCAATCACAGCTAATCACAACAAAACATACTGAATAAATCAGTTTCATTCAGTAAAATGCAATGTAATTCACTGCAATAAGCAATCACAATGTGTAAAAAAAAAAATAAAATCCTAATAAGTTCCCCAAAGTAGTATATTGTGTCCCAGATCACTGCTACACCAGTTATATGATGACCCGACCCTCCAGGGAGCGCGCGCGCGCCCGCGGTGTCACTGGGGACCCGATGCGCGTGCCCAGCGGCCGCGATGTCCGCCGGGCACCCGCGATTGCCCGGTAACACAGCGGGACCGTGGATCTGTGTGTGTAAACACACAGATCCACGGTCCTGTCAGAGGAGAGGAGCCGATGGTGTGTTCTCTGTACAGAGAAACACAGATCGGTCTCCTCCCCTTGTGAGTCCCCTCCCCCCACAGTAAGAATCACTCCCAGGGAACATATTAACCCCTTCAGCGCCCCCTAGTGGTTAACCCCTTCCCTGCCAGTCACATTTATACAGTAATCAATGCATTTTTATAGCACGGATCGCTGTATAAATGTGAATGGTCCCAAAAATGTGTCAAAAGTGTCCGATATGTCCGCCGCAATATCGCAGTCACGATAAAAATCGCAGATCGCCGCCATTACTAGTTAAAAAAAATATAATAATAAAAATGCTATAAATCTATCCTCTATTTTGTAGATGCTATAACTTTTGCGCAAACCAATCAATATACACTTATTGCGATTTTTTTTACCAAAAATATGTAGAAGAATAAGTATCGGCCTAAACTGAGGGGAAAAAATGTTTTTTTATATATTTTTTTGGGGATATTTAGTATAGCAAAAAGTAAAAAATATTGTTTTTTTAAAAAACTTGTCCCTCTTCTTTTGTTTATAGCGCAAAAAATAAAGACCACAGAGGTGATCAAATACCACCAAAATAAATCTCTATTTGTGGGAACAAAATGATAACAATTTCATTTGGGTACAGTGTTGTATGACCGCGCAATTGTCATTCAAAATGTGACAGCGATGACGGCTGAAAAATGGCTTGGGCAGGAAGGGGGTGAAAATGCCCTGTACTGAGGTGGTTAAAAAGCTCACCATGCCCCTTACTAAATACCTTGGACTGTCTACTTTCCAAAAAGGGCTCATTTAGGGGATATCTATACTGTCCTGGTGTTTTAGGGCCGTCAGTACATCAGGATTGATCAATTTTCATATATATATATATATATACCATAGTTTGTGGACTGTATAACTTTCCTACAGAAAGAATAATAAACACTGATTTGGGTTATTTTCACCAAAAGAAAATAGCAGAATACATTTTGGCCTAAATTTATGAAGAAAGATTATTTATTTGCAACATTTTATAACAGAAACAAGGAAAAACGTGTGTTTTTTTTTTTTCAGAATTCTCAGGCTTTTTTATTTATTTAACCACTTCAGCCCCGGACCAATTTGCAGCCAAAGGACCAGGCCCCTTTTTGCGATTTGGCACTGCGTCGCTTTAACTGACAATTGCGCGGTCGTGTGACGTGGCTCCCAAACAAAATTGGCATCCTTTTTTTCCCACAAATAGATAAAAAAATAAATAAAAACAAACTACTGACATCAATCTCTTCCCTACTGACACCGTCCACTGCTCTACTAAGATATATATATATATATATATATATATATATATATTTATGGTTGAAGCCCTATGGCCGACACGTATCTGAAGGGAAATAACTTAACCAATAAGATCTATAACATGAAAAGGGAGACCTGAAGTGTGCCTTGGTCTATGGCCGGTACGCCAGAAATAAGGGGGCATACCCTGATTAGAAATGAGTATTTGATGGGGGTGATGTTGTGAGAAATGCCCTTAAAAGGGGGAATGGGAGGGTGGGTATCGCGCACCGGAACCGACGAAGACCACAGGTGAGTGGGCCGGTTAAATACCCTCCCGGGCTCCTCCCATAAATTCAGGCCACCATGTTGGCCTTCCACTTATGGTTGAAGCCCTATGGCCGACACGTATCTGAAGGGAAATAACTTAACCAATAAGATCTATAACATGAAAAGGGAGACCTGAAGTGTGCCTTGGTCTATGGCCGGTACGCCAGAAATAAGGGGGCAAAAACTGAGGTAGGGTTTGAAGATATTTATTGCCTTTTAGTATTGACTACTGCGTGAGCTGGGCGAAGGCCCGTGACATTTCCGCCTGTGGGTCGTGTATATACCGGGTGAAGCAGGCTGACTTCCATCTGCCGAGTCTCTGGATGATGTGGCCTGGGACCCCCTGCTGTGAGGCGGCTGAGGCGGCCCCGATCCGAAAAGAGTGACCGGAGTACTCGCTGGGGTTGAGGCGTAGGTTGCGGAGGAGAATTCTTACGTGTGTCATGAACTGACAGGTGCTCAAGGGTTTGACTGGAAAAGGCAGAAGGGGATCGGTGTCCCTTTGTTCTGGCAGGAGTGAGAGCAGGTGGTTGAGAACCGTTACTGGGCACCAGGCATTGCCGGTTCTGTATAGATGGATGTCCACCCCGTGGCCAGCTTGCTGAGTCTTGGAGACGTTGAGGTGGAGCACGAAGTGGTCTTGATGGCGAACTAGGTGGCGTCTGCACAGGGTTTGGCTGGTCGAGCTGTTACGGGTGAATTCGCTGGGACGTAAGAACCCATAGTAGGCCAGGTAGATGGCGGCTTGTATGACCTGGCTGAGGAGGACACCAAAGGGGGAACCAGCGAGTATGGCGGACATCTCGCGGAAGATGGCGCCAGTGATGGGGCGACGTCTGGTTCTGTTTGCTGGTTGCTGCTTCTGGACGCCGCGTAATACGGCTCGGACGGCGTGGGACGAGAAGACAGACGGTCTAGTAGGATCTTGAAGGGCCAAAAAGTGCTGTATGCCGGCCAGGTATAATTGAAAGTATCTGCGGGGGCCAAGGGCCAGCGAACCAATGGAGGCCAAATATGGCTGCGAAGCCCGTGGAGGCCGCGGCATCTGTCACCACCTGTGGTGAGAAGGGTGAGACGGCCGGGATAAACATGGATATCCCGTTCCACGAGGAAAGGAACTCTTCCCACATCGCTAGGTCTGCTATGGCCGCGGCGTCCAGTTTGAGGATCTGATCGGGGTCTTGTGCCTGTGACAGGTGGACTAAGAGTCGTGAAATGAAGGAACGACCTTGAGGGACGATCCGCATGGCAAAATTGAGCATGCCAAGTAGTGACTGGAGCTGTCGTCTTGTGCACCCTCTCGTGCGGGTGAAGTCCTGAAGAACTGCCCTGATGCGGGTCAGCTTGTCGAGGGGTAGGCTGGCCTGCATGGAGCATGTGTCCAAGACAACTCCGAGGAAGGTGATGGAGTGTGCGGGTCCGTCGACCTTGTGCTCGGCTATGGGGACATTGATATTCTGGAAGACGACTCTTAATTTGTCGAGGTCTACTGGTGAAACGTTAGGCTGCTCTATCAGTAGGAGGTCATCTAGGTAGTGGATGACTTCTGTGCATTGGGCCTTGTGTAGGAGAATCCAGGTGAGGGATTGAGCGAACGTGTCGAAGAGCCAGGGGCTACTTTTGGAGTCGAACGTGAGCTTGGTGGCGAAGTAGTACCTGTCTCTCCACTTGATACCGTGCCAACACCAAAGAGACGGGTGAATCGGCAGAAGTTTGAAGGCGTCCGATATGTCGGCTTTGGATAGCCAGGCCCCTGTGCCTGCTTTGAGGATGGCCTGGATCGCCAAGTCGACGGAGGCGTATTTTAAGGAGAACTCCTCGGAGGGAATTAGGGAGTTGAGGCTGGGGACGTGGCAAGAATGAGGCGCAGACAGGTCGTACACCAAGCGAACTTTATTTGAGAATTTGCCCTTGACAAGCCCAATAGGGCTGACTCTCCAGGTGTTGAAGGGGGGTTGTGTGAAGGGACCAATGACGAAACCTCGCTCCAGCTCGGCTAGGAGTAGTTGGTCTATGGCCTGCTCGTCGGTGGCCGCTGATCTGAGATTCCTACACTCGTAAGTAGTGTGGGGCAGGGAGACAAGGCCGGTATGGAAGCCCGCCGTGAATCCTTGTATGAGGAACGTGGCTAGGGGGTGTGAGTCCAGATAGACTCCTAACCATAGGCTGTTTATGCGGCTCAGTCACAGATTTTTCGGTTTGAGCTCGCATAGATTTTTCGGGTGCGCCCTGTGGCACACGACGCACACGTGGAGCAACCTGCATTGGCTGAAGTTACACGAGCCGTAGTTGTAATTATTGCAGATGGCCGCTCCTCCCATGGTCCGGACGGGGCGTCCGAGTTTGTCGAGCTGGGGTTTCTGTGTCGGTGCTGGCGGGTTTTGTGCTGGAGCCGAGGTCGAGGGAAACTCGACCGAGTGGCGGAGTGTTGCACTGGAGCACCAGGCGGCGGTGTGCGTGGAGGATTGGCAGACTGCGCACAATGGTGAGCGCAGACCGGCGAAATGGCGACAGAATAATTCTGTGTCCATTAGGCTCCAATCTGTGGGTGACTGGAATTGCGCCATCCTGGCGGCTGCTTTTGCGGAAAAGGAGCGGTGGTAGTCATAGAATGAGAACCCGCCGTATTTGTAGCCCAAATCTACCACGGTGTGGAGATATAAATCCAGCTCTTCCCTTCTGCCGGGGGAAGCTGAGCATATGATGTCTCTAAGCATCCCAAATGACAACGCAAATTCTGGGACGGACAATTTGCGGTTGAGTCTGGGGTCTTTAGCTTTGAGGACCACCGAGACATCTCCCCAGGTATAGGCCTTGTTTTCGGCTAGGTCGTGGACTGAAATGAGAAGGGAGGCGAGGTTGACGTCCTTGCCATCCAGTATGTCCTTCTTAATGCTGGCTGGAACCAGGTGTGCTGGGCAGACCAGGGGACATGTCCCTGCGGTACCTGTGGCGACTGTTGTAGGTGGCTGTATCGCGGCGGGGCCGGGGACGGCCGGGGCCGGGTGAGATTCGAGGAGAGTCACTCTGGCTTGGACGTCCGTGACTGTGTTCGCCAAGGACGACACCATGGTGTGGAGTTGTGTTATGGCCGCAGATATAGACTGGAGGGAGGCTTGCTGAGTGCTGGGCCCTGCCATGGCAGGAGGAGGAAACAAGAGCCTGAAGAGCTCCGCCTTCCTGGCCGTGGCGGGGAACGGCACGCCCCTGCGTCTAAGTTCTGCCGTCAGTCTGGGGATGGTCCATCCCCTGAGGGACTGGATGCTGTCACTCATGGACACTGGGGAACGTGACAAGGGGGCGGTGAGATCCTCGCTGCCCGCTTGCGACATGGTCCTCGGATGGGCTGTGCCCTGAGGCGATGTCTTGAGGCGTCTGAGGTCGTAAGAAGGTCGACCGGAGCTGTTCAAGGGGATGAGATAAACCAAGACTGTTTCTTTCCTTTGTGTAAACATACGTACCCAACTGCTGTGCTCTGGAAAGGACAAGTGTGCGTACGTACGTGAACGTGCGTACACGGTAAGTTTTTATATTTTACCTGGAGAAACACCGTCCAACCTGTGCAGGGTGGACCTACTGAACTCGGACTGACCTAGGGAAGGAAAAATAAAGAGAACTGTGCATATACACTACTTATATATTTTTTTTTTTTTTTTTTTTTTTTTTTTTTTTTTTTTTTTTTTTTTTTGAGTGAAATGAGAAACGTTTGTGCCATGTCGTGGGCGCAAGGTGTCGTTTTATGAGTGTGACTGCTGATTGCCGAGAATTTTGGAATGAAATGAGGCCAACTCGACTGGGGTACGTTGAGGCGAACTGATGCATGGTAGATGCCATCGGATTCGGATCAGGACGTTTGTGTGTGACAGCGAACTGATCGGCATGACAGAAGTATGAAACGGTCGAGCCGCGATGGCGACTGTAGACGAACCAGACTTCTGGAGCATGTACTGAAATGAGGCCAACGGATGTTCAGGGCGCATCGGTCCGAACCGGTGCGCAGCGCGACTGGGTTCGAAGCGAGGTGCGGCCTGGCGGTGAGAGAAATGAGGGGAACCATTCCCTGAGGTGCTGAACGGTCGGTCGGGTCTCACGACCGACGACGAGCAGACTCAGGGGTGGTTACTGAAATGGGGCCGACAAACCTGGGGTACGTTGGAGGCGAAGACCCATCCGCAAAGGTGCGACCGGTTTCGAATCAAAACGTGACTCGTGAGGTGAAATGTTTTCCTCGTGACAGAGGCGCCGAGCGGTGAGCCTAAAAACTTTTCGACTGACAGCGACCGTACTTCTGGAGCACGGAATGAAATGGGGCCTGGGAGCACCTTGGGGCGTGCCGGTACGAATCGAGGCACCGGGGTGCGCCTAGACTTGAATCGGAACGTAATACGTGACAGTGAAATGATGCCATGACAGAGGTGTTTTTTTTCGACCGGTGAGTCGAGAAATTGCGGCTAACGGCCGCTCCCTGGGTCATGTATTGAAATGGGGTTCCACTGCTGGGACATGCCGGGACGAATCGGATGTGGCTAGATTCGAACGGCGTGTCGGTGCAGGACCGTGAAATGGTGAAATGACTGAAATGTTTTTGAAATGGCTGAAATGTGACCGTATGGCATGATACTGCGACTGATTCCGAATCAGGTGATGCGTAAGCGACCGGCTACTGTATGCAGATAGCGGTACGGATGCAACGTACGGGTACTAATGGAATGACTTGTGCGTATGTGAACAGCGAGATTCGTGACAAGGTAAGTAACGTTCATAAGTGAAATGGTGGTCAAACGAGACCCCTACCTGCGGCAGCCGAGCCAGATACAGTGTACAAAACCTTCGAACGAGAGCAATCCACGAGACGTCTGGCACTCACGAACGCTAGCGAAATCGAGTAGTCGGCTTAGTGACGTAGTATATCGCGCACCGGAACCGACGAAGACCACAGGTGAGTGGGCCGGTTAAATACCCTCCCGGGCTCCTCCCATAAATTCAGGCCACCATGTTGGCCTTCCCACATATATATATATATATATATATATATATATATATATATATACACACGGTCACACAAAAGTTTGCTGAACTTTCTACCGCCAAGAACGCGGTGACGTACAACACTACGACCACCCGAGAAAATGAAGTTCAATGCTTCCGAGCATGCGTCAAATTGTTTCCGAGCATGCGTAGGAATTTTGCACGTCGAAATTGGTACAGACGATCGGAATTTACCGATCAAAACTTTTTCCGACCGAAAATTTGAGAACCTGCTCTAAATCTTTTGCTGGCTGGAATTCGGCCAGCAAAAGTCCGATGGAGCCTACACAACGGTCGCATTTTCCGACCAAAAGCTCTCATCAGTCTTTTGCTGGCTGAATTTCCGATTGTGTGTTTTTTTTTTTTTTTCAGAAGCAACATAATGCAACAAACACACATCTCCTCCTTCAGCCACATTCCTTTGTGTGCTTTCCCTGTTAACTGTCACTTTTCATCACCTGGAAGATGTAGAGAAGCAGTCACATGATCATCGGCTACCACTGATTTATCCATGAGACGCGTGCCTGTAGGTAATGATCTTCATATTCGAGATGCTCTGTTGTCCCCGACGTCTCTCCGCAGCGGAGTCACCGGTGAAACGATCGCCGTCACCATCTTAACTAATTGTTTCATCTGTTTTATTTTCCCCCGCAGCGCGTCTCGGGCCCTTCCCATCCCTTCCATTCGCTGCAATTATTTCTGCATACACCAAGGCCCTGTCATGTCTTATTGGGTGGATAATTAATGGTAATTCTTTTAGCAGGCGTTCTAAGTGCTGAGATAAGCTGAAGACCCGTTATTAGAGGCGCTGCAAGGCGTCGGGAAGCTCTGTTGTCTCCTCGCCGCGCGGCGTCCTCGTCCCCCATCGCTGACAGAGGTCACACAAACGCTCAGATGTGCTGATTACTTTTTATTGTTGCCTAGAACTTGTAGAAAAGTAGAACACAACGTGACCTTGGGAAAAGTAGGAGTGACGCGCCGGTAATTCATCGCCGGCCAACTGTGAACGTGAGAGCGACGATTCACTGCATGCATGATACGCAAACTCCCCCCGTACCCAGGGGCCCACATTGAAAGCAAAGGGCCCATTCACATCTGAGCGATAGGCAATGTTAACATGGAAGGCCAGAGGGGTGAAAAAAACCTTGGTTGCGCCATAGTTTTACCACCTCTTGACCGCCCACCTATATGCAGCCACTCTAGGTCTTGCATAAGCTGCAAATACAAAGTAAAGCAAAAATGATACCCCATGTAGCATTTTATGGTGGCACCGCTGACTAATTTGATTTGTTTAACGGGGCCACACTGCAACCACGAGTCAAATACTTGGTGTATGGTTGCGGCATGATATTTTCATCCAAAACCCCCATTCAACTATAAAAAAAAAGTGCATTCATGGTGTGGCAGTATTGCCTCCTGAGTGTCCAGCAGATGTTCCTCTACTGACCTCTGAAAAGCGATCCCCTGTGTATCATTTTTCTGAGGGGCGGTAGAGAATGCTGCAGGTGTGAGCAAGCCCTTAGAACGGTGGTGGCTACTTTTTTTATATGAAA
>JAQSEC010004202.1:0-13883 GCA_028564925.1 Lithobates sylvaticus | reverse complement strand
GGTAGAGGTAAAATGTACCCAGTTACCAATTCACATGGGTGTGGGGCCTGGGGAACCCCTTGTTAAAGGGGGCTTCCAGATTCCGAAGAGCCCCCACCTGCTTACCCCCACAACCATCGGGGAAGGGTTGTGGGGATGAGGCCCTTGTCCCCATCAACATGGGGACAAGGTGCTTTGGGGTCAGGCCCCAAAGCACCCTCCCCATATTGAGGGCATGTGGTCTGGTACGGTTCAGGGGGGTGCCCTCTCGTCCCTCCTCTTTTCCTGTGGCCTGCCAGGTTGCGTGCTCGGATAAGGGTCTGGTATTGATTTTTGGGGGGACCCCTACGCCATTTTTTTTTTTTTTTTTTGCCGCAGGGTTCCCCTTAATTTCCATACTAGACCTGAAGGGCCTGGTATGAATTTTGGAGGGACCCCCACGCAATTTCTTTTTCATTTTTGGTTCGGGGTTCATACCAGACCCAAAAGGCCTGGTAATGGACTGGGGGGGGAACCCATGCTGTTTTTTTAATGAGTTTAATCTATATTGCTGAGACCCGAGAATTCATTACAGCCGCGATCAGTTTTAAATGACAATTTTTACTTTGGAAATTTCATTTTTCTGTGGTGCTGTTTTAAACATGGGAAAAATGTGCCACTTTACAGGCATACTATAGACACCCCCAGGCACGATATTTAAAGGATGATTTTATTTTTATTGTTTCACTTTAAGTATTAAAAAAATCACTGCTCCCGAAAAAACGGACGCTTTTAAAAACAATTTGTATTGTAGCCTACTGTATGTATTTCTATCTGCAAAGATTTATTTTAATAAAGTGTTGAAAAAAGACTGTATTTTAGTTCCTTCGCATGAAGACCCATGGGTTGATTTACTGAAGGCAAATAGATGTTCACTTTCACAAAGAATTTGCCCCAAAGCTTATTGAATAAGGCGAAGATCTGTTGACTTCCATCATTTAATCTAATGCATGAAAAAATGCTGTTCTTTTTTATTTTCCTCACACATGATTTGGTATTCTTTGTAAAGTGAAACTTTACAACATTCACCAAGCTCTGGTGTAAATCCTCTGGAAAAATGCAGCTTCTCTTGCAAAGTAAAGTAAACAGCCTATTTTTCTTTAGTAAATTAATTACTTGGATGATTTAAATGTTTGAACGTAAAGAACACTAGATGCACTAAGATCCTGGTGTTCTTTAGCACTGGGCTGGAATTTTTAGATTGGGATTTGGGGGAGATTAGATATTAGATATATTGTGTGCTGTTTTCTCATAAAAAAACTCAGTCCAGCTCAGAAATTAATTCTCACTAGATATCTAGATACATGGAGTGGAGTGCCAGGATGGTATTCTTGGTCCTTTCAGGTAGTAAAATGTAAAAAAAAGGAACTAGCAAAAAAATTTACTTCTTGATGTTTTCCCTGTGAATCAAATTGTAAAATAATACTATTGAACATATATATATATATATATATATATATATATATATATATATATATATATATATATATATATATATATATATATATATAAATAATGTATACAATATAAATTGCCACTGGGTAAACCATTTGGTCAATTTTTCTTTTAACTTCAAATGACAGATAAGGCAGTATAAGTCTGAAAACATAAAGAAAAAGCTCAAAACTATTAGAGAAATTAGTAAATAGCATATTCTGTTGTGAAATCCTAGGGGAAAAGAGTGAATGTAAAAAAAAAATTGAAAAAAAAACTTACATTACATTGTAAAAATTTGAACAAAACACAGTTAACTTAAAAATACCAAGTGCTAAATTTTCCCACACACCCTTTTGTATAAAATTCATGACACTGAGACACAGGGCTGCATGTGACCATTCATTGTGAGGCTGCGATGCATGCAATTGAATGTTCTCTTTTGGGGAGCAGATTTCTCAGAAGAAGTTTGTTCAGCTGTCAGCATGCTCTTATTATCAAACAGAAGTCCACACTTTGGTGAATACTGACTATTTACATTTGTTTAGAACATTAGAACAATGGTTTATGCTAAACTATTGAGTCATAAAAAATTGGAATAAAATCTATAGTTTGATAGGCTCAGAACATATGCTAATCCATGTAGATCATGAGTTGATAATTTCGCTTTAAAGCATAAATCCACTTTTGTTGAGAAAAAGAAAAACATTCCCCTCTGTCTGATCTATGTACATTGCAAGGATTATAATAACCTTTGTTGCAGAGTCCTACCTTTTGTTATTATGTTACTCTGTTCCCCTGTGATGAGTGGGTCTAATGGGAGCGGTTTCATAATTATCTATCAGCTGTGCACCTGCACAGCACTAATGAGGAAATCTGCTAGGCCTGCATCCTAGCATGTTCCTACAGGCAGTATCTCACCAAAAATGAAATTTTTGTTGCAGGGAATGTCTGAAATCTGACTTGTATCTTAGGGCTTCTTCACACGAACATGTCCGTGTATGGAGCCCCCTCTGCTCAGCGGGGAATCGCTCCATCGATCCCCGCTGAGCAGGTAGATGACAGGTCTGTCTCTGCACACTGTGCAGGGATGGACTTGTCAGAGCGCCGTTCTCCCCTATGGGGGATCGGATGAAGACGGACTGTAGAGTCCGTTTTCATCCAATCCGCAGACGGATGGAAAAGTAGGGTTTTCCTCCGTCACACTTTTTCGAATCGGTGCGGGCTGGATGTCAGCGGACAAGTCACCGCTGACATCCGTCTCTCCATAGAGGTCTATGGAGCGTCCGCTCAGGTCCGCTTAAAAAACTGACAGGTGTGCCTGAATGGATCGTTCGTGTGAAAGAGGCCTTAGGCAGACTTCTGGGGAAATTGGTGAGCCAATCACACAAGCAGAATATTATGTTTCTGGGGGTGGCCAGTACACACTGTGTGCAGAACAACTCCAGGTAGCCATAATGCACTGCATTTACAGAAAATTACAGATTGAAAAGGAAAGGTAACTTTTAATAACATGCAATTGCAATATGACTTGTGTTGCAATTGTATATGCTATATTATTTTTTCTTTATTTGATATTTTTTTCCCACAAAAGTGGAGTTACCCTTTAAGGTTTACGTCAAATGGACAGAGGAAATGCATTTAGCGTATTATGCAATTGATTATACTTCTCTATACTGGTGTAACAAACAGTGGTCTCTATTTAACTACTTCACCCCGAGCCTCATTTTGAGACTTGTTGTTTACAATTTAAAATAATTTTTTTTGCTAGAAAATTACTTAGAACCCCCAAAACATTATATATTTTTTTCAGACACCCTAGAGAATAAAATGGCAGTCATTGCAATACTTTATGTCACACTGTCTTACAAGCGCTTTTTTTTTGGAAAAATTCCACTTTTTTGAGTAAACAAATAAGACAACAGTCAAGTTAGTCCAATTTTTGTATATATTTTTAAAGATAATGTTACACTGAATAAATTGATACCCAACATGTCACGCTTCAAAATTGCGCACGCTCGTGGAATAGCAACAAACATAAAACTCTCCATTGGGGATATTTACACATTTCTTCAGGTTACCAGTTTTAAGTTACAGAGGAGGTCTAGAGCTAGAATTATTGTGTTCGCTCTAACGATCATGGCGATACCTCACACATGTTTGTTTTAGACACCATTTTCATATGCGGGCATGACTTACATATGCGTTTGCTTCTGCACGCAAGCTCGGTGGGACAGGGAAGTTTAAAATTTTTTTTTCCTTATTTATTTTATTTTTACACTGTCCTTTTAAAAAAATAAATTGGGTCACTTTTATTCCCATTACAAGGAATGTAAACACCCCTTGTAATAGAAAAAAAGCATGACAGGACCTCTTAAATATGAGATCCAGGGTCAAAAACACCTCAGATCTCATATTTACACTTTAATGCAATAAAAAAAAAAATTCCCCTTTAAGAGCATTGGGCTGAAGTGAAATCTGAAGTGACATTTGCATCTAATGTTAGGGAGCCGAACGGGGGCCATCTTCTCCTCACTCTGCATCCAGGCTCAGAGGGGGAAGGAAGGAATAGTCTCCGTCGCTACCGGTCCGTAAAGCATCGGAGATGACCGGAGTGCGGCAGACCGTGGCCGATAAAAGTGATCTTGTTAGCATTTCCTAACTGAATATTTTACTTAAAATTTTCTTCAGACTTGACCCCTCAGATTGTATGGAGCACACAAGAGGCCATAATTAGGGGTAAATTCATTAAAATTTTGTTCCAAATAAAAATACAATATAAAGAAAAATTAAGCTACTGGAAAACAAATATGTGACCCTACACATGTGCTACAAACAAATGTCTTCTCAATTTTTGCTTAAATAATTTTGTGACATGAAAACACTTATGTTAAGCATCTGAGGCAGAACAACAAATACGATGGACCAAAAATTGCTTTTATGTCTACAATAACGGTAAAATATTAGATGAGCAAGTAATTGATGGCAAATAGGTCTATCGCTTCTCACATATGAAAAATATAAATTTGTGAAGGCCTAGTGTGCATTAACACGGCCTGTACCCCAGAGAGAAGCTTAAACAGATAGACATAGAGAGTATATGCATGTAAACAAAAAATACATTTTTATTAGGGCATTGAACCCAAAGATAGATAGGTAAAGTCAGTAGATAGGCATACAATTTTACAAAGAATCAAAAAATATACATGAAAACGTATGTGACCATAGACATGTACATAGAATGCAGAAATTGCACAACAACTTGCGATAATATTAGGGTCTTTCAGGAAAATGCCGACATGTTTCGGACAGACGTCCTTTTTCAAGGCAATAACAATTCCTGTATTTGCTCAATAGTACTGTATAAGACAGAGTAAGGTCATTAGTATACAACATATTGTTATTGGTAAATATAGAACCTGTGTTTAAACCACTAAATGGTAATGGTACTCACTTGCAAAGCATTGAAGAGAAGGGCCCAAATAGCCCGGTGGTCTTAGGGTACAGGAGTATGGTCTCGATGTATTCACAAAGGATAGATTGATCTTATGCTGTTAAAAGCAAGCGGCTGCTAGACATTTGGTGGGCTGCAAGATCTCCAGCCATGCACCATTAGGTTGCAATGGCTCTGTATACCTGGACCAAAATAGTATATGGCTAGGGGATGAGATAAAGTAAATAGGGTAGTATTAATATCACTCGGAGGTCAAAAAAGTATATCATGCGGAGTAAACGGCATGGGGGTAAAAAAAGAGTAATGTTACCTGATGAATAGAAGTCCTGTAGAAAGGTACAGCAGAGCGCCGGTAGGAAAGTGTTATAACTAGTCCCACCAGTGTTCAGGTTTAAATATAGGTGGAGATTGATGTCAGCTGAGCGGACCATAATGTGGAATAGGTGCGCTGTGCTGCAAGGTAATTGGGACCAGGTGAGGGGATGGTGGCTCAAGGGCCATGAATTATTTCCCCCAATGAGATCTCAGAAGCGGCGGCGCCGCGCGTCGTCACGCCCGAGGGGGCGGGGCCTCGTGCGGCGTCGGAGCGTCACCGGCGCGGGCAGACTAAACCCTCCCCGCTTGCTGGAACGCAAGCGAAGGGCGCATATGGTGGAGACGTGCGCCTCAATGGGTATATATGGCGCATGCGCAGTTGGGAGTCCGCGCATGCGCACAATGTCTTACCCGCGCCGGGCAGCCTGGATAAACCAAATGGAAGCAGAATGGGCTAGATATGGGCATAGAGAAGTATGGGTAAATGTCATGGTGTTAATACCCTGCAATGAATTTGGTGCGGGGAAGTATTGGCATGTTAGCAAGTGAGTCACAGTACCGCATAGATGGATGGAGCACCCCCTATTGAACAGAGACATACAGTGCATTAGAATAGCAAATACAACAATATTCACATATCTTTGGAAATAAAAAGAAAGAAAAAATACATTTGCATTATTCAGTTTGAATAGCTATGAATCAAACAATACAAATACTACAGTAGAGCTAATATGCTATATGAGCATATTTTTTAAGGTCACTAAGCAAATGCGTTTTGGTGGGTGTAGAAATGTAATAAGGCACAGTTACTAACGTGTAAGTGAGCTGTTGATAGGTGAGGGTAGGGTCCCGAAGTAGGGATATTAGAGGGGGCCTACCTTAGTTGCAAAAGGGATTTATAGATCGAGTTCACATACCCCTGATTCAAAACCTTCGAGGTAAGGCTTGAAGTTGAATGCCTCGTTGAGGCCTGGGGGGGATGTGGCATTAAGATGGAAAATCCATTTAAGCTCACTTTGAAGTAAAGATTTATTGTAATCACCCCCTCGATTGGGTGGGGGGATATGATCAAGTGCTCTAAATGTAATTTGGGGGGTTGAGTCTTGATGGACAATTGCACAGTGTCGCCCTAGGGGGAGGTCAGGGTCTTTATGGTTAATACTTAAGGTATGTCGGTAAATGCGTTTCCAGAAAGGCAGTTTAGTTTTCCCAACATAAAAACAACCACACTCACATTCTAATAGGTATACAATGCCGACTGAGCGGCAATTGACAAAAAATTGGGGAAAAAAAGGTTGTCCATTGGGTAGGGTATTGGATCTGTTAGATTTGGATAGGTACCTACAGTATTTGCATTTCCCGCATGGGAATGTCCCTTTAGTTTGTTTATGTAAATAGCTGACTGCAGTATATTCGCTTCTAATTAGTTTATCACGGAGAGAGGGAGCTCGTCTATAGGTAAGTAAGGGGTGTGTCGGTACAAATGGAGACAATGAATGGTCTGTGGTTAGAATATGCTAATGTTTCTCTAAAATCTGAGTGATTGAGGAATGTTGTTCACAGAAATTAGTGATAATTCTCAAGGGGGTGTTTGTGGCCTTAGGTTTGGAGGAAAAGAGTAAGGAGGTACGTGTTTTGGATTTCGCTTTTTTATATGCGATTTTCAATATTGTATGTGGATATCCTCGTTCTAGCAGCCTGTTTCGTAAAACAGAGGCTTCATTTTCAAAGGAGGCCTCGGTTGAACAATTGCGGCGGGCACGGAGGTATTGAGCATATGGGATAGAGTTGAGGAGGGGTTCAGGATGGAAGCTGGAGGCAGCCAGAATGGTGTTGCCTGCAGTGGGTTTGCGGTATAGATGACTTTGGATATGACCTTCCAAGTCTTTCATAAGAGTAAGGTCTAAAAAACAAATGGAGGTTGGACTGTATGTCATGGTGAATCTCAAGTTTAATTGGTTGGAGGTGTTAAGGTAGGTCAGGAAGTCTTGTAAAGTTTGACTGGATCCCTGCCAGACAATGAGGATTTAATCGATGTATCGACGAAAGGTAACAATGTGTTTGGTATACATATTGGCAGAGGGGTCTGCAAATAAGAGACGTTCCCACTCCCCCAAGTACAGATTGGCGTAGGCCGGTGCGCAACAAGTGCCCATGGCCACGCCCTGTACTTGGAGGTAGTGGGAACAATCAAAAGAAAAAAAATTATTGTTGAGAATAAAGGTAAGAGCATTAATAATAAATGTAGAAAGATCTGTAGGATATAGGGAGGTAGTGGTGAGTATATGTCGGATAGCCGACAGTCCTAAGGAATGGGGGATCGAACTGTATAGTGCCTCGACGTCGATCGCGACAAGAAGGGTGTCGGGACCGATGGTCAGGGAGGACAGACCTTGTAGGAGATGGGTAGTGTCTCGTATATAGGAAGGAAGTTGGGTGACTAGGGGTTGCAATAGTTTATCAATGTATCGACTGAGGTTGTCTGTAAGAGAGCCTCTTCCGGAAACTATGGGCCTGCCTGGTGGTCTGGGTAGGTTTTTATGCACCTTGGGTAGTGCATAAAACGTAGCTGTACGTGGAAATTTGGTTCTAACATAATCACTAGTGTGTTTGTCCAATATCCCTTGAGTAGTAGCAGAGTCTATGAGTGTGTATAGTTGTTGTTGTGCTGAAGCGATGAAGGATATCGGGATCTTTTTGTACCATTCCTTATTTTGTAAGATGTCATGGCACATTTGAATATAATCTGCTCTGTCAAGTATAACTATATTTCCGCCTTTGTCGGCGGGTTTTATAATTATTGTAGAGTTGGTTTTTAAATTTTGGAGGGCGAGGTATTGGTTATATGAGAAGTTTCTTGCCTTAGATCGATTGGGGTGAATTTTTAGATTACGGATTTCCCGTGTCACTGCCTGCAAAAATAGTGCCGCTCGTGGGTTGGTGCTGGGGGGTGGGTAAAAGCTGGATTTCTTTTTTATGGTTATTTTGGGAGGTGGACATGGTAGGGTAGAAGGGTCATCCTCAGTGCTGGCTAAGAGAGTGTCAAGATCCAAAGTATCTATTAGGTTGGAGTTGTCACTTTCCTCCAAAAGTTCAGTTAACTGTTGGAGGGCAGTGGTCTCCGCTGCAGAGTGTAAGAGAGAATCTGGGAAAGGGTTGGGTGTGTATATACTGTGTAGTAAAAGTTTCCGAACAAATAAGTGAATGTCTTTAATGACAGTGAATTTGTCTATGTGAGATACAGGACAGAAAGTAAGTCCCTTTTCAAGGACTGAGATTTCATGTTTAGTGAGTGGGTGTTTAGAAAGGTTAATGATGTTACAAGAAGACGAAATTATCTGGGTGTTCTTTTCGGTTGGTGAGAGTTGTTGTGTTGAATTCTTTGTGATGCTCGCATTAAATCTAAAAAATCAGGGTGTAGGGAGGAAGAGGGTAGAGAATGTGATCTGGAGATCTTCGAGGACGAGGAAGCGACCGACGGATCTCTAGCCGGTGAGTCGTCGGTCGGTCCCTCGAGATCGGAGACCTCGTCACTGGAAAGATTGGGTATGTGACCTCTTTTGGGGTTGCGTGGACCCCGTGTAGAATTGGGTTTAGGTGCAAGGTGTGAAGTATCTGTATTGCGATCGGCAGTGGGCTTGGGAGGCATTGGTTTAGAGGCGAAGCGTGCTGAGGCTGGTGGGCGTACAGCACGGTTGGCCTCATTCCATTTGTAGGCTCTTTCCTCTTGGAATGCTTTTTTGTCGCGGAAGAATTTTTTGTCCTTCTGCGTCAAAGTATCATGGTTAAATTTGTCAAAACGTTTTTTAAGTTGGAGGTCCAACGTTTTGTATAGTGGATGATCCAAAAATTGTGTGAGTTGAGTGTTTATTAAAGCGAGTTTGGCATCAAGGACGGACATTTGTGTCTCGTACTGTTGTATCAAAAGTTTCATTAAATCAATGGAACATTGCTTGAGGACATTCTCCCAGGCCTGTTTAAAGTCTGGGAGAATGTCCTGAAACGTAGGGAATGTTAGGGAGCCGAACGGGGGCCATCTTATCCTCACTCTGCATCCAGGCTCAGAGGGGGAAGGAAGGAATAGTCTCCGTCGCTACCGGTCCGTAAAGCATCGGAGATGACCGGAGTGCGGCAGACCGTGGCCGATAAAAGTGATCTTGTTAGCATTTCCTAACTGAATATTTTACTTAAAATTTTCTTCAGACTTGACCCCTCAGATTGTATGGAGCACACAAGAGGCCATAATTAGGGGTAAATTCATTAAAATTTTGTTCCAAATAAAAATACAATATAAAGAAAAATTAAGCTACTGGAAAACAAATATGTGACCCTACACATGTGCTACAAACAAATGTCTTCTCAATTTTTGCTTAAATAATTTTGTGACATGAAAACACTTATGTTAAGCATCTGAGGCAGAACAACAAATACGATGGACCAAAAATTGCTTTTATGTCTACAATAACAAACCACACACTATACTTGCTAATATACTGTTCTAAACTGTAAACTTGCTAATAAACTGTGCAAAAATTAACTTTAAACTTGATCCCATCACCCAACTAATCTATCTAACAAAATGACCAAGCTGATTATACAAATAATCCTATAAAAATCCTATAAATAATTTGAAGGAGGATGGAGATAAAACTGAAGGCGGCGGAGGCGAGGAGAGTGCTGGAGGAGCTGAGCGCTGTGACCGGGAGACTGGGGTCATGTTTGGAGTCTCTGGAGGAAAGTTAGAAGGTGTTGGAGAAATCGGTGAAGTGTCAGACGTATCTAACCCATAGTTTGAAGCCGATACAGACCGGGTTTACTCTGAAGGAGAATACATCAGGCGGTTTGGACACGGCTTTGCAGATGTAAGGCAGAAAACACACAATGCCTGTTTGGACTTGTTCATAAATGACCTGGAGGATGGGGTAAACAGTTAAATCTCTGTATTTGTGGATGATACTAAGCTAAGCAGGGCAATAACTTCTCTGCAGGATGTGGAAACCTTGCAAAAAGATATGAACAAATTAATGGGGTTGGCAACTACATGGCAAATGAGGTTAAATGTAGAAAAATGTAAAATAATGCATTTGGGTGGCAAAAATATGAATGCGATCTATACTTTGGGGGGGGGGGAACCTCTGGGGGAATCTAGGATGGAAAAGGACCTGGGTGTCCTAGTAGATGATAGGCTCAGCAATGGCATGCAATGCCAAGGTGCTGCTATGAAAAGAAAACAGAATATTGGCATGCATTAAAAAGGGGATTAATTCCAGAGATAAAACGATAATTCTCCCGCTCTACAAGACTCTGGTCCGGCTGCACCTAGAGTATGCTGTCCAGTTCTGGGCACCAGTCCTCAGGAATGTTGTACTGAAAATGGAGCAAGTACAAAGAAGGGCAATAAAGCTAATAAAGGGTTTGGAGGATATTAGTTATGAGGAAAGGTTGCATCAACACAGGGGATGTGCAGGGGGAGGGCTACACAGACATCCCAGATCACACAGCATGCGTACGCCCACCAGACTATGACCCCTGACCTAATCTGCCATATTGTTGGAGCCCAAAAGTACATTAAATCAATATTAGCATCTGCACACTATCTCTCAACAAATTTCTCAGCAGTGTACAAGAATGGAATCATATTTTAAATATACAGTATATACTGTTAATTGCATGTGCTGCACATAACTAACACGGGGGGGGGGGGGGGGGGTAATTTGAAATAGGATTACATTGGTAACATGTGAATAAGCAAATCACAATTCATTGGCACCAACTTTTTATAGATTGAAATTGTATTTCTGTTACATACACAGTACCTATATAACCCCCTCAAAATGGGCAGGAAATTATTTCTGGATCAATAATTAAAAAAAACTTAAAAAAGAGGGGACACGTTCCAGAGGTATGGCTTAAAGCTAATGGTGTCATTGAGGCCAGGTGGTACACTGGCCTGTAGCAAATATTTGCACCTCATCACAAGTTGTAAAATCCTCTTATCAAAAGCTCTACCCCAGGGGTCTGGTGTAGTATGCTCCAGAGCATCAAATTTTATAACACTAGTGTCCCATCTGTGGGATAAAGTGATATGCCTGCCAATCGGTGTAGAGAGTTTGTTATTTTTTGAATAGTATATGTGATCTTTAATCCTGTGCCTAAAAGGGTGCTTCATTTTTCCTTTAAAAAAAATTTCCCACATATGCACAACATATTATATACAATTATATGTAACAAAAAAACTGCGCTGGACATGAACTCGTGAAAAAAGCATCAATACCGCATGTGATATACAAGTCAGAAATATAAAAAGAAGGTTGCGCTATATATAGTGATAAAGGACTCCTAGAAATACTAGTAATGAAAAAAATAAATATACAGTGCCTTGCGAAAGTATTCGGCCCCCTTGAACTTTTCAACCTTTTGCCACATTTCAGGGTTCAAACATAAAGATATAACATTTTAATTTTTTTGTGCAGAATCACCAACAAGTGGGACACAATTGTGAAGTGGGACGAAATCTATTGGATTGTTGAAACTTTTTTAACTAATAAAAAAATGAAAAGTGGGGCGTGCAAAATTATTCGGCCCCCTTGCGTTAATACTTTGTAGAGCCACCTTTTGCTGCGATTACAGCTGCAAGTCGCTTGGGGTATGTCTCTATCAGTTTTGCACATCGAGAGACTGAAATTCTTGCCCATTCTTCCTTGCAAAACAGCTCGAGCTCAGTGAGGTTGGATGGAGAGCGTTTGTGAACAGCAGTTTTCAGCTCTTTCCACAGATTCTCGATTGGATTCAGGTCTGGACTTTGACTTGGCCATTCTAACACCTGGATACGTTTATTTGTGAACCATTCCTGCTGTATGTTTGGGATCATTGTCTTGTTGGAAGATAAATCTCCGTCCCACCTTCAGGTCTTTTGCAGACTCCAACAGGTTTTCATCCAGAATGGTCCTGTATTTGGCTGCATCCATCTTCCCCTCAATTTTAACCATCTTCCCTGTCCCTGCTGAAGAAAAGCAGGCCCAAACCATGATGCTCCCACCACCATGTTTGACAGTGGGGATGGTGTGTTGAGGGTGATGGGCTGTGTTGCTTTTACGCCAAACATATCGTTTTGCATTGTGGCCAAAATGTTCGATTTTGGTTTCATCGGACCAGAGCACCTTCTTCCACATGTTTGGTGTGTCTCCCAGGTGGCTTGTGGCAAACTTTAGAGGAGACTTTTTATGGATATCTTTGAGAAATGGCTTTCTTCTTGCCACTCTTCCATAAAGGCCAGATTTGTGCAGTGTACGACTGATTGTTGTCCTATGGACAGACTCTCCCACCTCAGCTGTAGTTCTCTGCAGTTCATCCAGAGTGATCATGGGCCTCTTGGCTGCATCTCTGATCAGTCTTCTCCTTGTCTGAGCTGAAAGTTTAGAGGGACAGCCAGGTCTCGGTAGATTTGCAGTGGTCTGATACTCCTTCCATTTCAAAATGATCGCTTGCACAGTGGGACGTTTAAAGCTTGGGAAATCTTTTTGTATCCAAATCCAGCTTTAAACTTCTCCACAACAGTATTACAGACCTGCCTGGTGTGTTCCTTGGTCTTCATGATGCTCTCTGCGCTTTCAACAGAACCCTGAGACTATCACAGAGCAGGTGCATTTATACAGAGACTTGATTACACACAGGTGGATTCTATTTATCACCATCAGTCATTTAGGACAACATTGGATCATTCAGAGATCCTCGCTGAACTTCTGGAGTGAGTTTGCTGCACTGAAAGTAAAGGGGCCGAATAATTTTGCACGCACCACTTTTCAGTTTTTTATTTGCTAAAAAAGTTTAAAATATCCAATAGATTTCGTTCCACTTCACAATTGTGTCCCACTTGTTGGTGATTCTTCACAAAAAAAATAAAATGTTATATCTTTATGTTTGAAGCCTGAAATGTGGCAAAAGGTTGAAAAGTTCAAGGGGGCCGAATACTTTCGCAAGGCACTGTATATGAAAATAGCTGTGAAACAAATATACCAATGATGGTCAAATGCTAAAAAAAGAAAGAAAATTGAAAACCATAAACCATAAATACAACGAATCGATATGGTGAATGGTTATGAAACATATACACCAATCATATCATGTCAAGATATACAGTTCATAGGGTGAAATAGCAAAAAATTCCACATAAGTGCTGTGCAGGAATGCTGATAAATCAAAATAACATCCGTGCAAAGAGTGACTTCTTGTGAGTGATCCCACCACCATCCAGATTTTAAGCTTACCAGCTGTTAGAAAAAAATGCACCTGCGGCTATAGCCCAGCCAAGGCGTTTTCCTCCTTGTTTCCCTTCCGTCTGGCCGATCATAACATCTGTGTCAGTTCCACCACTGATCGATTGATTTTTCAGAGCCGCCAGGGACTTCCCCTCGCCAGGTAGTAAGTGTCCTGAGAGCCAAAAAGGAACCATGGGTGGGATCCAAAGGTTTATTTAAAAGAATGGCAATGGCGTGTATACATCCATATAGAGAAAAATCTTATTTTTAAAATTCGCAGCCCTCCGGCTGCAATAACACAAGCCCGTGCTTGTCCGGGACGTAGCGCGTGGTGACGTCAGCACGTCGCTCCTCCCAAAAAGGATACGATTTTTCTCTATATGGATGTATACACGCCATTGGCG
>JAQSEC010000739.1:0-13928 GCA_028564925.1 Lithobates sylvaticus | reverse complement strand
AGTCTTGAAGTTTAAAAATGGTGCTGCCGAGATAGAGTTCTGTGACTCTCGGCGGCTCTCGGGTCCTCTCGCAGTCCAGAGCGGAGCCGAGAGTAGCCGAGTGTACTCATCTCGGCTCACAGTCACGCCCAGTCCCTGTGTTATGTCCATCATAGGGCAGGACTGGGCGTGACTGTGAGCAGAGCCGAGCCGAGTACACTCGGCTATGTATCTCGGGGGGGCCCCCTATTGGGCGGGGCCCATGGGCTTGAGCCCAGTCAAGCCCAATGGTAAGTCCAGCCCTGCATATAACTTAAATGCTACTGAATCCTTAATGGCAATTAGCACTCCCTTCCTCTTAGAGACCGCATTTGCCGTAAATATGTGGGGATAACTTTTGTGAGAGCATTTGGGGGGGTTGGAAGCTAGAAAGTGAGTCTCTTGTGCGCAGATTATATCACAATGATGGGTGTTCGCTTCTTTCCACAAAGAATTTCGTTTCATAGGGTGGTTAAGCCCTTTGGCATTAATTGACAAAATGTTCAGTGCCATCTGGTTATTTTAGTAAAAATTGTTGTGCTGTTAACAAAAGAGCTTTCGAGGTGTGTTGAAGAATCACTCTGTGTCCTGTGGGCCATACCACATGACACAGAGAAGACATTATAAGGTGTGTGCATCAAAGTACTCACTCTTGTTAGAAAACGGTCGTTATGATGTGTCGGATGCCTCAGATGTCTTGGGTGCTTCGCTGCAGATGTAGTGTGTCTTCTGTTGGACTGGTTCGGAAGTGCTGGCAGTTGGTTTCAACATCTTCAAAGTGCTTTGGCAATAGGAGATAAAAGGAAAAGAAAAAAAAAAAAGAAAAAACAAGGCAACAGAACACTGAACCTGTGTTAACATTGGTACACACCTAATCTGGTGTGTCAGCTTGAGTCAACTGTGAACAGCGTAAATTGCTGTATTCAATTGGGGGATAAGTTCAGCCCGAAGTTCCCTAAGGACAAAGACATGGGGACTTATGCCGCGTACACACGTTCGGACTTTGTCCGCCGGACCTAGTCGGACGGACTGTCCGCCGGACCTAGTCCGGTGGGACTTCCCCACACACGCCCGAACTTCCGAGCGTGTGACCTGCCCACACACGCCCGGACTTTTCCGGCGGACAATCCGCTGGACAAAGTCCGTGGGACTTTTGAAAATGAACGGACTTGCCCACACACGGAGCAGTCCGTTCATTTCAAACGTAACTTCAGGTACGTAGCTAGCGTAGGCAGTAAATGCCGGCGCGCTAGCTCCATCACCTGGCATGGATTTAAAGGGAATCCCCACGCCGAAAAACGCCCCCCAAATCCATGTCAGACCCTTATCCGAGCACGCAGCCCGGCAGGCCAGGAAAGGGGTGGGGACGAGCGAGCGCCCCCCTCCTCCTGAGCCGTACCAGGCCGCATGCCCTCAACATGGGGGGTGCCCTGGGGAAAGGGGGGCCGTGCGGCCCCCCCACCCCAAAGCACCTTGTCCCCATGTTGATGAGGACAAGGGCCTCTTCCCGACAACCCTGGCCGTTGGTTGTCGGGGTCTGCGGGCGGGGGCTTATCGGAATCTGGGAGCCCCCTTTTATAAGGGGGCCCTCAGATCCCGGCCCCCCACCCTATGTGAATGAGTATGGGGTACGATGTACCCCTACCCATTCACCTAAGGTGTAAAATGTAAAGTACAAAAACACACACACTTTTGAAAAAATAGTTTATTGCACTGCTCCGGGGGTCTTCTTCCGTCTTGGGGGTCTTCTCGCCGGACTCCTCCGCTCTCTTCTGCTCTTTTACCTAGCTCTTTCACGAGCGGAGAAGTCCGGCTACCTTCTTCGTCGTCGCCTCCGTCGTCTGGGGGTCTCGATCCGCCTTCGGGGGTCTTCCGGGGTCTCTTCTGTTCTTGCGGCGGTCGTCGTCTTCCACGCCGCCGGCGCCTTCTTCTTGTTGTTCTTCTTCTTGTTCTTCTTCTTCTTCCGATGTTGACCCGTCGCTGTCTCTGCCCGGAATGGCAGAGGCGCGCTGTGCTGGGACTTATATAGGGACATGGGGACTCGTTCGTCCCCACCCCTTTCCTGGCCGGCCGGGCTCGGATAAGGGTCTGACATGGATTTGGGGGGAACCCCCACGCCGTTTTTTTCGGCGTGGGGAGTCCCTTTAAATCCATGCCAGCTTACGGAGCTAGCGCGGCGGCATTTACTGCCTACGCTAGCTACGTAACCTGAAGTCACGTGCTAAATGAACGGACTTGCCGACGAGCGGCAAGTCCGTTCATTTAAAAAGTCCGGCGGACTAGCCTACTAACGGCGGGATTGTCCGCCGGACTGCCAAGTCCAGCGGATAGTTTTAAAACAAAACTTAAAACTTTGGTCCGCCGGACTTTGGCGCCAAAAAGTCCACCGATGCCCACACACGAGGAGATTGTCCGCTGGACTTGAGTCCAGAGGATAATCCAGCGGGATTGTCCCTTCGTGTGTACGCGCCATTAGGGATATTACCTGACCATCCGTGATTTGTTATGCGTGTAATTTGGCATTTCTTGCCGTTACTGTTTTCCAGTCTCGGTCAACTTGCCTCGGAGTGCTAGTGTCAGGAGCCCCTGATTCCAGCTCAGGAATCATATCCCATTCTCTAAGTAGCTCAATACCTTTGGCCAATGAGGTGATTATATGCGTGTGGTTATCTTTGGTTATGGATAATTTTGTGGGGTAACCCCACCTGTAGACAATTTTGAAGCGTGTGTTGTGACAGGTCGGCAAAGAATTGGAGGTGCTATAGTTGTGGAGGAACCTGTTCCTTCTTCCGCATGGTCATCATAAGGTTTTCTTTTACATGGAAGAAGTGTAAGCGGAGCAGAACATCCCTTGGGATGTGCTCTGACAGGTGCACTGGTTTGGGTAGGCGATGGATCCTGTCTATCGTGACATCCAATTCAGATAGGTCTGGCAAAATTTGTTTAAAGATGTCTGCTGTATAGGCGTTAAGGTCAGATTGTTGGACAGACTCGGGGACCCCCCTTATCTTTATATTGTTCCTTCTTGACCTGTCCTCGATATCTGCCAGCTTGTCCCTGATCCACTCTGCCTCCCCTTCTTTTTCCTCGTTGGCGTCTACCAGGTCATTTATGGTGTCTGTATATTCCCCCATTCTGGTTTCAATATGGTCCACTCTAGAACCTATGGCATTGATTTCTTTAGTAAAGTTTAGCATGCAGGATGCCATGTCTGACTGGATAGTGCTTCGCAGGGACATTAACATGTCCTTCAGAACTGTGTCCAGAACGGGCTGATTTTGAGTGGGGAATGATTCGATGGGTTCAGGGAGCTCCCTCGTGTCATCCCCAGAGTCAGTGGCCGGGCTGCCCTCTGTGCTCAATCTATCTCCATCCATCCTGGGCTTGGATTTTGCTGGGCTGCTGGTGGATGGGGATGGGGGATAGGATCGGTGGTGGTTGTTGTGGGGATTATTTTTAGTTTTGGCATTACCTTGCCTGGATGCCGCCTCGTGCTGTGCGGCCTCGCATGCAGTGTAGGCCCGGGCGCCATCTTGGATTCCTCTCTCAGGTATCCTGGTGTAGAAGTCCGTAAGCCGCTGTGGCTTCCCTGTGCCCCGCTGCTTGTTAGGCATGACTCCGGGGGTCTCTCTGGGGGTATTGCTCGATGTATCGGCGTTTTTTGTGCTCGGATGAGTCCGCTGTGAGCCGCTTCTGTCCCCTATCTCCGGAGCTCCGGGATTATGTGACCATCCGAAACTTGCGTCAGGCCACGCCCCCCAAAACGTCAAATTTATTTCACATTGTTAACCAGTTACTTACCTGCAGTATAGTAGTGGTTGGACGTGTGATATACAGACGTTCTGTTTAATTGTCAGTTCTCATAAGGTTATTGATTCTACTAAGAAGTCATCATGGTGGTATTACGTCCAAGGTACTACGCCCATTTTACGGTTGTTTCCATTAAATTTCAAGATGTTCATGTAATGCAATCTGTATTTTAATTTTGTGTAAATATTTGTTTTTGTCAATAAATGTAACTATTTTGTATGATCACATGTCTCTGTGAATAAGTTTCATATATATAGACTGTGTCATATAGATTGATTTTGTATCTTAAAAATATCCTCGTTAAAAAATTACTTAATAAATACTTTGCGGGAACTGTCCTAAAAAGCACAACAAACATTAATACTGAAAGTGTTTATTATTCCTGATGAGTAAATTTGTACAGTCTCAATGCTTCCTTTTCAGCCCATCTTTAAACTGTAGTTTATAAATATTTGGTGAAAATTCATACAGTATATACAATTTCACTGGATTTCATCTACTTTATATCAGTTGCTTGAAAACCTAAATATAGGGGGGCGCATGCGCGAAGCCTAACATGGAGGACGCTTCCTGCTAGGGCTCCGCACTCCTCACCGCTAACTTGGGAAACAAATAGCCGTCTGAGCCACCCTCACGCCCCGCTCTTCCAGGGATCGGTACCCGAAGCTCCCGGGCACAGACTGGGATGGTTCTAACCGGACATCGTGGCAAAAACAAGCCAAAACCCATCAAAGAGGCCCTCGCCCGCGCATCAACCAAAATGGCGGCGAAAGCACTCGCCAAACAACAAGCGGCGTCTTCGCCTAGGCCCGAGCCCACTGACAGTGGGGAAGAAGACGAATCGGATTTCCACATCGGTTCTCCGGCTCTACCACCACAAGGTATGAACCAAAGCTCCTTTCTCCAATACATGGAGGCCATGCTCCAGAAGGCCCTGAAAGCCACCTCGGACCAAATCACCACCAGACTATCACGGGAGATCCGTGAAATAGGCCAGCGCACATCAGACCTGGAGACCCGGGTGGACGATATCGAATTGACCCTACAGGAACATGCCCAGGAACATGCAGCTCTCCGCGAGGAGAACGCTACCCTCCTATCACGCCTCGAGGACGCCGAGAACCGGTCCCGCAGGTCGAACCTCAGGCTCAGAGGAATCCCCGAAGTAATAGATGATGTGCAATCTTTTACTACAGCCCTGTTCCAGGAGCTGGCTCCATCAATACCTATCGAACGGCTGGAATTCGACCGTATCCACAGAGCCCTGACCCGCCGTCAGAGCGATGGCCCGCCTCGAGATATCATTATAAAGCTCCACTTCTTCCGGACAAAGGAACAGCTTCTAACCGCAGCACGTAACAAAGAAGCGTTACTGTTCCAGGGCCACACTTACCAGCTATTCTCTGATCTTGCTCCCCTAACCATCGCAAAACGCAGAGCCATGAAACCGCAACTCCAGATACTCATGCAACACCAGATCAGATACACATGGCGATTCCCCTTCGCCCTGCAATTCACCCATCAAGGCCAGCAACATACCTGCTCATCCCCGGATTCCCTGCAGCGCCTTCTGGAGTCACTACACCTAGCAACACCAGAGAACCGATCCGATCTCAACCTCCCCCGCACACCAGCACGATCGGCTGCACACCCATACTCGGCCACTCCGACCCGGCACCAACCGACGCCTTCATCGATTCGTAGAGGGACCCCTTCACGGCCACCAGAAGACAGTTTCTCCAGCCCAAAGGCCCGTCCGCCCCGCTGATCCTGAAGAGGCTGTCTTCAAGAATTAACTTTACCTTTCTCTTTTTGCATGTCTCCCCTCCTGATAACAGGTCCTCGGTAGCCTAAAACAGAACGTTTGGGCCTTCCTTTTTTCATCCTGGAACACCCGATCCGAGACCTAGGGAGACATCCAACCGGTACGTGCCTTCCTTCCTTTCCCCCCCACATGGAACCGCTTCCCTACAACTGAACCATGATGGCTCAGACGGCCTTCAACCTTACGATATAATACCCCCCTCTCCCTTCCCCCCCCCACTTTTATTTTTTCTTTATTCCAATTTAATTTTTATTTTTTATTTTTACTTTCATTTTTACTTTTTGTCCCCCCCCTTCCCCCACCTTTTTCCTTTTTTAAGCCTTAAATTTAATCCCAGAACTCCCTTTTGATCCTGGACAGTAGCCTTACAATTGTGTACTATTGTCTAATTGGCCAGTCCCGCATTCTCCTGCTGGACTGGACATCCACTTGTACACTATTTGCTTACCTTATTGCCTAATAGGTAATTTATCTGTGCTACACGATAAGTCTGTTATATCATGCCTAGAAAAGTATCCCTTTTCCCCCCTCCTCCCCCACCTCACCCTCCCCCCTCCCCCTCCTCCCTCCCCCTCAAACCCCCCCTCCTCCCCCTACCTTCTTCCCCCCCCCCCCCCCCCCCCCCTCTTTCCCCACCCCCTCCCCCCCCCCCCCCCCCCTTTCCCATCCCCTCCCCCCCCCCTCCCCCTCCTCCCCCCCCCCCTCCCCCTCCTCCCCCCCTCCTTCCCCCCCCCCTCCCCCCCCCCCCCCCCTACCCTCCTCCCCCACCCCCCCCCCCCCCCCCCCCCCCCTCCGCCTCCCCCCCCCCCCCCCCCTTCTTTCCCCCCCTACCCCCCCCCCCCCCGCCCCCCCTCCTCCCTCCCCCCCCCCCCCCCCCACCCCATTCTCCCCACCTCCTCCACCTTACCCTCCCCCCATCCCGCCCCGCTCTCCCCTTTCTCCCCCCCCCCCCCTTCCTCTTACCCTCCCCCTCCCTCTCCCTCGTCCCCCCCCCCCCCCCCCCCCCCCCCCCTTACCATCCTCCTCCACTTCCCTCTTACAGCTTACCTATCCCAAGTGCAAAATGTTATATGTGTTCCATATATTATGAGATCTAAACGTTACCACATCTCATACCTTGTTTATTGTTTATGGTTTATATTAAGTTACGATGTTTTTTATTATCTCCCTCTAGCGGTGGGGAGCAGTCACTGCTTACCCCCTTCCAGTGCACCCACCCTGTGTCTGGTTTCAGTGACAGGGTCTGTGCACTCCTTAGTTGGGCATTTTATCTAGCCCACTACACTACTGCCTGTAAATGGTGTGCCCTACGCACCACACCCCCCCTCCCCCCCCCCCCCCTTCCCTCTCTTTCCCCCCTCTTCTATCTTCTTTCCCCTCTCACCTTGTCGGTCGGCACACACACACGACCCACTACTCCTTAATAGACATACCCCGCCATCTCCATGGCTCCTTTAAATATCCTTTCCCTTAATGTTAAGGGACTCAATTCCCCAAATAAAAGGGTGAAAGCATTCCAGACTTTTGCGTCCCTTAAAGCCAATATAGTCGCACTCCAGGAAACCCATTTTGCAGCCAAGCATACCCCCAAATATTTCAGCTCCCGCTACCCTCAGGTCTTCACAGCCTCCGCAAACCACAAAACACAGGGGAGTTCTACTTGCTTTCCATCACACCCTCCCTTTTATCCCTTCAACCGAAATAAAAGATCCTGAAGGACGCTACATTATCTTAGTAGGTCTGCTACAAGACATTGAAGTTACCATAGTGTCCTACTATGCGCCAAACACCAACCCAATTCCCTTCTTCTCACATCTCCTCCAGGTCACTAAACAACACTCTAGAGGCACCCTCTTCATGTGCGGTGATTCGAACTTGACCCTTCTCCCACACCTGGACAAATCCCCGTATACCCCTGAACGTCATACCCTCTCAATGCAGTTCCGCAAACAACTTCAGGAAGCCTCCCTTATAGATACATGGCGAGAATGCAACCCGCTGAAGAAAAACTACACATTTTACTCCTTCCCCCACAAGTCATTTTCGAGAATAGACCACATATTTGTTCCTACATCCTCCTTCCCGATAGTACAGAACTCCGTTATCTCTCCGATCCCCTGGTCAGACCACTGCGCTGTTGTCACCACAATCTCTTCACTGATCCCCCGACCCACTAGCAGCTCATGGTGTTTGAATGAATCACACCTCACCAACCAATCCTATTGTTTTGATATCCAAATTGCCCTTAAAGAATACCTACAACACAACTCCACCCCAGAAATATCCCCAATCCTCCTCTGGGAAGCCCACAAGCCTGTCATCCGAGGCAAATTGATTTCTGTAGCCACCCAACTCAAAAGGGATAAAAAGCTGAAACTGCAGCAATTAGAGCTTTCCTTTCACCAACAATTCCTGCAGTTTCAATCCTCTCCTACCGAGGAAAACAGATTATCCCTAGATAAAACCAAACTCGAGCTTGACCTTCTACTAGCCGAATCCGCCGATAAAGCAATTCGTAGCTCCAACCATACGATCTACACTAAAGCTAATAAACCTGATACATTCATGGCCCTTCGACTTCGTCGACCTGACAGAAATCACAAACCAATCAGACTCAAAATCGCGAACGATATCCACACTAGTAATCCCCTTAAGATTCTCTCAGAATTTCGTAACAATCTTGCCAAACTATATGAAAACAGTAACGACTTCCCAGTACATCAAGCAGAGGCGCTATTTAGTAATCTCCCAATACCCCAACTTTCTGACTCCAATAGAGAATCCATGGACTCCCAAATCACGATTGCTGAGGTCTTGGCAGCTATTAAAACATTAAAGCCAAACAAACGCCCTGGCCCGGATGGTTTACCCAGCAACTATTACAAGAAATTTGCAGACATACTGGCCCCCCTCCTTGTTAAATCCTTTAATGCCCTCCTACAACAACACTCCTTTGGCAGAGATACCCTCACAGCCATCATCTCTATGATTCCCAAACCCAATACAGACGACACCCTCTGGTCCAATTACAGACCTATATCCCTACTGAATGTGGATATAAAGATTCTAGCAAAAATCCTAGCTCTTCGTCTCAACCCTATTATAGGCAAACTGATCCACGGGGACCAGGTGGGGTTCATCCCCCAGCGACAGGCCAGCGACAACATTAGGCGGGTCGTTCTTCTACAACACCTAGCGAAATCACGTAATATACCCATGCATCTCCTATCGCTTGATATTAGAAAAGCCTTCGACACTGTCTCCTGGTCCTATCTAGATTTCATCCTGAAACGCTGGGGCTTTGGCCCCCACTTTCTCCAGTGGATCAGAGCCCTTTATACCAATCCCCAAGCATTTGTAAAGTACTCAGGATTTCGCTCAGAAAGCTTCCCAATCCAGAGGGGAACTAGACAGGGTTGCCCCCTCTCCCCCTTAATTTTTGCCCTGGCAATTGAACCCCTAGCCGAACTAATTAGAACAAACCCCAACATTCAAGGCCTGGAGATTGCCTCAGTCACCCACAAATTATGCTTATTTGCTGATGACGCTCTCCTATTCATTACCTCACCCCACACCACATTGCCAAATCTCCTACTACTCCTGGACAAATTTGCTCGGATCTCAGGCTTGGAGGTTAACCAGTCAAAATCTAAGGCGCTGAATGTATCCCTGCCCACACCCACCCTCACCCAACTCCAAAACAATTTCCCTTTTCAATGGTCCTCTACATCCTTACCCTACCTAGGAATAAAGCTCACTGCTAACCCGTCAGATCTATTCCAGAAAAACTACCTTCCCATGCTGGCCCACCTCACCTCTCTTCTCAATGCCTGGCGACCCCTTTGTATCTCCTGGTTGGGCCGCATAGCTGCGGTTAAAATGTCGCTGCTCCCTAAGCTACTATATCTCTACAGGGTATTGCCAATTCTGGTACCCCCCTACTTCCATAGAATTATCCAGAACCGAGTGTTCAAGTATATATGGGGCTCTACAAGACCTAGGGTCTCCAGAAAGATATTACTCCGCAACAAAAACTCTGGTGGTTTGGGGGTACCGAATTTTCTAAAATACTACCATGCGGCCCAACTAGCACAAATAACGCTATACCTCGCCAAACAGGAGGTCCCGATCTGGGTGAGTCTGGAAGCAATTGACCTTTACCCCACCCTTATCTCCAATGTCCTATGGTTGCCAGCCCCCCTACGAGGGCCCATTTCTAATCCTGTGACCCTTCACTCTTTGAGACTTTGGGATAGACTACGAACCTCCTATACACTTACATCTCCCCATACTCCTCTTCTCTCCTTCCTAGATCATCCCCAATTTGTTCCAGCCTCTTCTGAACCAACCTCCTTTCAAACCTGGAGGCGTCTTGGTCTGAGTCGTATATGTGACTTAGTTGTGGGGAACTCTATAAAAACGTTTGTAACCCTACAATCTTCGACGCAACTTCCCAATAGGGAATGTTTCCGTTACCTTCAGGTGAGTCACTTCCTACAAACATACCTAGGGTCTAGCTTTGCACTAGGCCCCCTATCCATATTTGAAAAGGTGTGCGACTCAGACCCGCACGCCCCAGGTATCATATCAGATTTCTACTCCTACCTCACTTCTGCCCCAGGTGCTCTTCCCCCCTATGCCCAACAATGGTCCAAAGACCTTAACAAAAACCTGGATGCAGACGAATGGTCCACGGTCTGGGCCAACACCAAAATCTCGTCCCAAAACATCCTCGCACTCGAAGCCAGCTACAAAGTACTGATGAGATGGTACCTGGTCCCGACCAGGATTGCCAAGTTCCTCCCATCATATTCTCCTACCTGCTTCAGAAACTGCGGTGAGCGAGGCACACACCTCCACATATGGTGGACATGTCCTATAGTACGCAACTTCTGGGCAACAATATTCCAGATGATCTCTACATTAACCCGAGATGATTTCCCCCCAGACCCCTCCCTGGCCCTTTTAAACCTCCTCCCAAACCACCTTACTAAAGCACAAACTCGGCTCATTCTGCACCTTACCACAGCTGCCAAGCAAACCATTGCAAAAGCCTGGAAGACCCCTACCCTTCATATAGCTGAAACTAAAAACAGGGTCACCCAAGCAATGATTCACAGCAAAATTGAGGCCACCATTCTAGATAAGATCCCCAAACACCTAAAAATTTGGCACCCCTGGATCAACCATTTCCTACCCCAGGACTTTGATAACAACCTCCTTGAGCCATAACTCCTTCTATAAAAAACTCAACCTCAAAACTTACTTCCCGGTCCTGTGTGTGCCGCCCGACCCACCTCTCCTCTGCTGCCCTCCCTTTTCCTTTCTCGCCCTGACTAACACTACTGCTCCAACTTCCCCCCCTGGACCCCTTCCCGCCCCCCCCCCCCCCCCAAATCTAGGGTAACGCTCTGCCTCCTTATGACTAGTTCGGCGGATAACCTATCCCCACCTATATAATGTGTTGCCTTCAGTTTATACACCTTGTTAACTGGGGCCCTGGCCCAACTCTGTTTACATCTCTGTAAATGCCTAATTTCATATGTGCACCTATGCTCTCCCAGCCTGAGCACCTTGTATTGTACTATTACGTCATCCCTACGCACATTACTGTGTACTATGTAAGCACTTGTTCTAAAAAGCTGAACGGTTGTTATTTATGTAATGTTTTTGTTTGTTGCCAATAAAATATTTGAAAAGAAAACCTAAATATAGCGTTAATTGTTGCCTGCCCCTGCTTTGTTACTATGGGTGTGGAGGACTCATGTTGTTCAGCCAAGATGGTGTCAGTGCATACAGTATAGTGGGAGAATCACTCTTTTGTTTACCGTCAACAGGAAGCACTGGATTTCCTCTTTTTAAAGCGGAGTTACACCCCCCCAGCAATACATTTAAAGTCAGCAGCTGCACATACTGTATATTAGGACACTTACCTGTTCTGGAATTTATCGATGTTGGCGCGCCAGCTGACGTTTCCATCAGCTCTTGGGTGCTGCCACCGCCATTCATAGTAAGGGAAACTGGCAGTGAAGCCTTTTGGCTTCACAGCCAGTTCCCTACTGCAAATGTGTGAAGTGCACTCACTTTCTGATTGGCCACGGAGAGATCGCTCAGAAGCGGGGACGGGTACTTGTTAAAACTGGGTACACACTTCCCCTGAAAGGTGCCAAATGTGGCACTGGAGGGGGGAGGAGGAAAATAAGTGGAGCTCCCACTTTTGAGTGGAACTCATAGGGAGGTTGGCACCATGTGAAACCAGGCAAACTAATTTGGTAGTATTTTGAAATGGGAGAAAGGATTATGATAGCAGATTGTGGGAGTTGCTTTTGGCACGTCTGGTCTCATTCACATCCCAGTTATGCTTTTTTTCTCTATTTGAAGAGTAACTTCACTTAAAAAAAACAATCCCCTTTGTGTGATCAATGTACATTACAGTAGCAATTAAACAAACGTTGCAGCAGATTCCTACTTGAGTTCCTTTGAAGAAATAGCTCTTTGCTTCAACAAAATGATTGCATACTCAATCTGAATAAGACTGGTTTATTATAATCAGTTGGTGCACTTTCTGTGTTCTAATGAGAAAATATGCAGTAATTAACCCTAATGCCCCATACACACGGTCGGAAATTCCGACCACAAAATCCGTCTGATTTTTTCCAACGGATTTTGTCCGACACTGGTGTTGCATACACACGGTCGGACAAAGTTGTCGGAAAATCCGATCATTCTGAACGTGGTGACATTTGTTGCGTACGACGGAACTACGTAGAGGCTAGTAGCCAATAGCTTTGGTCTTGTAATTTGATCTGAGCATGCGTGGCAATTTGTCCATCGGAATTCGCTACACACGATCGGAAAAAGTCCGATCGGACTTTGTTGTCTGAAAATTTGAGAGCAGGAGATAAAACTTTGTCCGTCGGAAAATCCGATGGAAAAAGTCCGATGGAGCCTACACACGGTCGGAATTTCCGACAACATTGTCCGATAGGACATTTTCCGTCGGAAAATCTGACCGTGTGTATGGGGCATTAGACTATATCTCACTAAAACTTACATTTCTTTTACAGGAAATGCCTAATATCTAACTTAGTGGGGACTTCTAGTAAAATCAGTGCAGCTCACTGCACTAGAAGTCACACAAGCAGGAAATTACATTTTTGTAGAATTTCTGTACACCAACGATGTACAGAATACCTCCAGGTTGACACATTGCATTGAATTTGACAGAAGATTACAACACTGCAGATTGAAAAAGAAAAGTAATTGATGCAACATGCTATTTGTTTATAATTATTTTGTTTATCTGCTACCTCTAGATACATTTTCTAAAACAAAGGAAAAACACTTTGTAAAGAATATGAAATTTCAAACTACAGCACAAATATTTGGAACGTTCTAAACATACCTAAAATAACCCATAGATATAGACTGTGTTTCACACTTCAAACATATGCAGTCAGGCACATCAAAGTAATTAATATCCCCAAATCCCTTGTCATAGTAGGTTTATTTTGAAAGGCATTAAATTATTTTACATATCTCAAGAAAAGCCCACCACACCATAACTGCTGTGAATTACTTAGATTTGAGTGTCTGCATCTTGTCAGGAAAAGTTAATTGATGAGATCTCCAGGTTACACTGCCGAGATATTGTATTTCTAATCTCATTGCTTCTCAGCTCGTTATACTCTATACATATTTTAATTGCTAGTCTTACACTTGTCTTCTATAGAGCCTTTATAAATTCTTGCTTAATTATGGACTCAGATATTCTTTCTGCTGCTCCATTTTTGACACTGCAGGACTGCTCTCGCAACTCGCCTCTTTTCTTTTTGCATAGCCCGTGTTGCAGATCCACCTTAAACCTAGGTTTCCACTATTGCGACCTGAAATTCGTGCGATTTTGCCGCAATTTTTGCCATGATTTTGATGTGACTTGAAGCAATATCTGTGTATTCTTAAGGGTCTGTGGACCTTAAGTCACATCAAAGTGGGACCAAAGTAGTGCAGGGACTACTTTGAAGTCGCTGTGACTTGAAGTTGCACAGATATGAACAGTACTCATCGGAACACATGGGGTATGACTTGTCATGTGACTTTGCAGTCCCAAGTCGCAGTAGTGGAACCTGAGCCTTATTGCTGAAAACAGCTTACACTCATCTGGAAAAGATATTGTTTAGTTACTATTTGGAAGCAATGTGGAACAGCAAGTCCACAGGTTCACGCACCAGTCAGAGACAAACATTGTAAATAAATGAATTGCTATTCCTGTAAC
>JAQSEC010004725.1:0-32039 GCA_028564925.1 Lithobates sylvaticus | reverse complement strand
ACAGTCCAGTCCTTTTTTACCTTAGCCAGGTAATACACTTCTGATGTTGTCTCTGGTTCAGGAGTGGCTTGACACAAGGAATGTGGCTGTTGTAGCCCATGTCCTGGATACGTCTGTGTGTGGTGGCTATTGAAGCACTGACACCAGCTGTAGTCCAATCCTTGTGAATCTCCCCCAAATTATTTAATGGCCTTTGCTTCTCAATCCTTTCAAGGCTGCCGTTATCCCTGTTGCTTGTACACCTTTTTCTACAATATTGAACTTTTTTACAATATTCTAATTTTCTGAGATACTGAATTTTGGGGTTTCGCTAGCTGTAAGCCATAATCATCAAAATTAAAAGAAAGAAATGCTTGAAATATATTACTCTGTGTGTAATGAATCTATATAATACAGTGGTGTGAAAAAGTGTTTGCCCCCTTCCTCATTTCCTGTTCCTTTGCATGTTTGTCACACTTAAGTGTTTCGGAACATCAAACCAATTTAAACAATAGTCAAGGACAACACAAGTAAACACAAAATGCAATTTGTAAATGAAGGTGTTTATTATTAAAGGTGAAAAAAAATCCAAACCATCATGGCCCTGTGTGAAAAAGTGATTGCCCCCTAAACCTAATAACTGTTTGGGCCACCCTTAGCAGCAACAACTGCAACCAAGCGTTTGCGATAACGTGCAATGAGGCTTTTACAGCGTCCTGGAGGAATTTTGGCCCACTCATCTTTGCAGAATTGTCCTAATTCAGTTACATTAGAGGGTTTTCGAGCATGAACAGCCTTTTTAAGGTCATACCACAACATCTCAATAGGATTCAGGTCAGGACTTTGGCTAGGCCACTCCAAAGTCTTAATTTTGTTTTTCTTCAGCCATTCAGTGGTGGATTTGCTGGTGTGTTTAGGATCATTGTCCTGCTGCAGAACCCAAGTTCGTTTCAGCTTGAGTACACGAACAGATGGTCGGACATTCTCCTTCAGGATCTCTTGGTAGACAGCAGAATTCATAGTTCCTTTTATCACGGCAAGTCTTCCAGGTCCTGAAGCAGCAAAACAGTCCCAGACCATCACACTACCACCACCATATTTTACTGTTGGTATAATGTTCTTTTTCTGAAATGCAGTGTTCCTTCTACGCCAGATATACTTGGACACACACCTTCCAAAGAGTTCCACTTTTGTCTCATCGGTCCACAGAATGTTGTCCCAAAAGTCTTGGGGATCATCAAGATGTGTTGTGGAGAAATTGAGACGAGCTTTGATGTTCTTTTTGCTCAGCAGTGGTTTTCTCCTTGGAACTCTGCCATGCAGGCCATTTTTGCCCAGTCTTTTCCTGATGGTGGAGGCATGAACGCTGACCTTAACTGAGGCAAGTGAGGCCTGCAGTTCCTTGGACGTTGTTGTGGGGTCTTTTGTGACCTCTTGGATGAGTCGTCGCTGCGCTCTTGGGGTAATTTTGGGCGGCCGGCCACTCCTGGGAAGGTTCACCACTGTTCCATGTCTTCGCCATTTGTGGATAATGGCTCTCACTGTGGTTCGCTGGATTCCCAAAGCTTTGGAAATGGCTTTTATAACCCTTTCCAGACTGATAGATCTCAATTACTTTCTTTCTCAATTGTTCCTGAATTTCTTTGGGTCTCGGCATGATGTGTAGCTTTTAAGGATCTTCTGGTGGACCTTACTGTGTCAAGCAGCTCCTATTTAAGTGATGCCTTGATTGTGAACAGGTGTGGCAATAATCAGGCCTGGGTGTGGCTAGAGAAATTGAACTCAGGTGTGGACAACCACAGTTATAGTATGTTTTAACAAGGGGGGCAATCACTTTTTCACACAGGGCCATGATGGTTTGGATTTTTTTTCACCTTTAATAATAAACACCTTCATTTACAAATTGCATTTTGTGTTTACTTGTGTTGTCCTTGACTATTGTTTAAATTGGTTTGATGTTCCGAAACACTTAAGTGTGACAAACATGCAAAGGAACAGAAAATGAGGAAGGGGCAAACACTTTTTCACACCACTGTATATGAGTTTCACTTTTAGAATTGAATTACTGAAATAAATTAAATTTTTGATGATATTCAAATTTATTTGAGATGCACCTGTATATCTCATATAAGGTGGGGGCCACACTAATGCCGCGTACACACGAAGGGACTATCCCGCGGGATTATCCGCTGGACCGAAGTCCAACGGATAATCCCCTCGTGTGTGGGCGCCGGCGGACTTTTTTGGCGCCAAAGTCCGGCGGACTTTTTGGCGCTGAAGTTTTAAGTTTTGTTTTAAAATTATCCGCTGGACTTGGCAGTCCGGCGGACAATCCCGCCGTGTGTAGTATGGTCCGGCGTACCAAAAAAGGACGCATGCTCAGTAGCAAGTATGTCACGGACTCGCTCGGTCTGGTAAAACTAGCCTTCGTTTTGAAGCTATCACAATCGTCACGCTGCTGATTCTTTTTTGATATTTTCTGACAGCGGAATTTGTATGTTATCGTACTTGAAGAATGATTTTGCCTTGCTGCTTGTATATTCACGCAGAGTCCGCCCGAACGTTTTTTCTTCAGCATTCTTTAGTGAAGTTATAGATTTGTATATATATCTATATATATATATCTATATATATATAGATATATATATATAGATATAGATATATATATAGATATATATATATATATATATATATATATATCCAAATCACCAAATTAAAAATATATATATATATATCTCAATTAACATAAAACTATATATATCTATATATACATATACATATATATATATATATATATATATATATATATATATATATATATATATATATATATATCTATATATATATATATAGATATAGATATATAGATATATACGTATATATATATATATATATATATATATATATATATAGTGTAGCAGAGCGTCCCAGAGAGAGCCAGGAGAAGTCTTGTTCGGGGTTTATACATCTCCCAGGCTCCTCTCATACACATTCAGAGGTCTCTGATACAAGATCCAGTTCGGATCTTAGTCCTCCTCTCCAGGCTAATTTAAGCTCACCTGAGCAAACAGCCTTTGCTCTCTGCCTGGGACACACAAACAGGGATGGTTTGTGAGGAGCCAAAAGGTTGGTAAAACCCTTTAAAACTCTTTACAGAAACTGACAAGCGGTAGGCTTGCTCAGCTTGATAGTTAGAGACGGTGTATGGTATAGTTAGAGCCGAGACACGGCTAGGACTTTTGTTTTGTTATTTCTGTTTTGATATGTTTTCTGGAAGACTGTGCAGCACCTGTGTATGGACTTGTATTTAAAACCAATAAACCCAGCACTGTTTTCACTACCTCAAGTGGATTTGGTATCTGTGCCTAAATAAACAGCTCATCCCAGGGAGCTTTGTACCTGCTACCTGTCCCCCAGGTTACATATGGTGGATTTCAGCGGGCAGCTGTAGTAAGTTACTACTTAAAAGGCCAGTACCTAGAGTGACTAAACATGGAGGAAATCCTAAAACAGTTGATGATATCCAACGCTGCGCAACAGCAAACAAACGCTGCACTGCAGAAAACAAACGCTGCACTCCACGCTGCACAACAGCAAGCAAACGCTGCACAACAGCAAGCCACCGCTGAACAGCAGAAAACAAATGCTGCACTACAGCAAGCAAACGCTGCACAGCAGAAAACAAACGCTGCACTCCATGCGGCACAACAGCAAGCTAATGCTATCGCACATGAGCAATCGCAGAGGCTGTTTGAACAGCTAGCCACTGATGCAAAAGCAGATAGGAAAACCTTGTCTGAGGTTGTGGAGACAATAGCACAGTGGTCACCTGCTAACATTGATAATATTGGAGACAAGCCCTCAGCCATCCATGTGGCTCGCTTTTTGTCCAAGATGACTACAGATGATGATCCAGAGGCCTTTCTGCTAACGTTTGAACGGACCGCTGAGAGGGAAGGTTGGCCTAAAACCCAGTGGGCAGGACTGGTCGCCCCGTTGCTTACTGGGGAATCGCAGAAGGCCTACTATGATTTGGAGTCAGCAGAAGCAGCAGACTATGAAAAGGTCAAACAGGAAATACTGGCACGACTTGGTGTCACTTTGGCAGTTCGAGCACAGCGGGTCCACAGCTGGTCCTTCCAAGACGAGAAGCCCCCAAGATCGCAGATGTTCGACCTAATTCACCTGGTGAGGAAATGGCTACAGCCGGAGTCCCTGTCTGGGCCACAAATAGTGGAGCGTGTGGTCATGGACCAGTTTCTGAGGTCACTACCCATTCCCCTGCAGGAGTGGGTGAGTCAAGGAGACCCCAATTCGGCAAACCACCTGGTGGAACTTGTTGAAAGGTATTTTGCTGCAAAGAACCTGGTCACCACCCCTACAGCCGCACGGACTTTTAGGAGGCCATTTAGGGGTTGAAAAAACTACTGAAAGGGTGTTGCGCAGGTTTTACTGGCCCGGGATACAGAAAGATGTTAAGAATTATTGTCAATCCTGTCCTGTGTGTCAGATGTCAGCCCCACTATCCCACTTCCGAAGTCCTTTAGTACCTTTGCCTATCATTGAAGTGCCCTTTGAGAGGATTGCCATGGACCTTGTGGGCCCACTTCCCAAGTCTGCCAGGGGTCATCAGCATATCCTCGTAATCATGGATTATGCTACCCGCTACCCTGAAGCAGTTCCCTTACGCGCCGCGTCTGCTAAAAACATTGCCAAAGAACTGTTTATGGTGTTCAGTCGGGTTGGCATCCCGAAAGAAATCCTTACAGACCAGGGCACCCCGTTTATGTCGCGAATAACTAGGGAGCTCTGCAAGTTATTTAAGGTGACGCAGCTGCGAACCTCAGTGTATCATCCTCAAACGGATGGCTTAGTGGAACGCTTCAATAAGACGTTAAAGAGCATGTTAAAAAAGGTTGTGGACAAGGATGGGAAAAACTGGGACTTCCTGATACCATACTTGATGTTTGCCATCAGGGAGGTTCCCCAGTCCTCTACGGGGTACTCCCCATTTGAGTTGCTTTATGGGAGACACCCTCGGGGACTCTTAGACATAGCCAAAGAAACTTGGGAGGGAGAACAGACACCCCATAAAAGTGTCATTGAGCATATTGCCCAAATGCAGGAGAGGATTGCAGCAATCATGCCAGTGGTAAAAGAACACTTACTGCAGGCCCAGGCAGCCCAACAGAGAATATACAACAGGGGGGCCCAACTCCGTGTTTTCTCACCTGGTGACAGGGTCCTGGTGTTAGTTCCCACTGTTGAGAGCAAGTTCCTGGCTAAGTGGCAGGGTCCCTTTGAAGTAATTGAGAGAGTTGGGGAGGTCAATTACAAGGTTTATCAACCAGGAAAAAGGAAGCCCGAACAGGTTTACCATATAAACCTGTTAAAACCCTGGAAGGATAGAATGGCGTTAACTGCGAGGCCTCTCCCAGTAACGCCTACGGGTACTGAGTCCCCTCTCATCCCTGAGGTCACGATTCCAGACACCCTCTCATATTCCCAAAAACAGGACACTAGAGAATTCCTGATAAGGAATAGAGAGAAGTTTTCAGAGTTACCTGGCACGACTTCAGCAGTTCAGCATGATATTGTTACTGAACCTGGGGTACGTGTCAAGCTCAAACCTTACCGAATTCCTGAAGCGAGGAGAAAGGACATCAGCAAGGAAGTTAAAAAAATGTTGGAGCTAGATGTCATTGAGGAATCCAATAGTGACTGGTCTAGCCCCATCGTGTTAGTCCCAAAACCGGATGGCACGTGGAGGTTCTGTAACGACTTCAGGAAGCTTAATGCGGTGACAAAGTTTGACACATACCCAATGCCCAGAGTAGACGAACTTATAGACCGACTTGGCAAGGCTCGCTATCTTACCACTTTGGACTTGACAAAAGGGTATTGGCAAATACCCCTAACTGGTAGCGCCAAAGAGAAGACTGCGTTTGTGACCCCAGACGGTTCCTTCCAATATAAAAAAATGCCTTTTGGGTTGCAAAATGCCCCCGCAACATTTCAGAGGGCCATGGACAGGACCCTAAAACTCCACCGACGATATGCAGCAGCCTATCTAGATGACATAGTGGTACATGCACAGTAGGGATGAGCCGAACACCCCCCCGTTCGGCTCGCACCAGAACCCGCGAACGGACCTAAAGTCCGTGCGAGCTTTAGAACCCTATTAGTTATAATGGATGCGAACGTTCGAAATTAAAAGTGCTCATTTTAAAGGCTAATATGCATGTTAATGTCATAAAAAGTGTTTGGGGACCTGGGTCCTGCCCCAGGGGACATGTATCAATGCAAAAATTTTTTTTTAAAAACGGCCGTTTTTTCAGGAGCAGTGATTTTAATAATGCTTAAATTGAAACAATAAAAGTGTAATATTCCTTTAAATTTCGTACCTGGGGGGTGTCTATAGTATGCCTGTAAAGGGGCGCATGTTTCCCGTGTTTAGAACTGTCTCTGCGCAAAGTGTCATTTTTGAAAGTAAAAAAGCTATTTAAAATCACTCGCGGCTAATGTTAATTCACGGCTCCCGTAACACAGAGAACAGTGATTCATTGAAACTCATTCATAAAAAAAAAAAAGTCATTGATAAAAAAAAAAAAAAATGAAAAAAAAAAAAAAAGCGTAGGGGTCCCCCCAAATTCAATAACCAGGCCCTTCAGGTCTGGGATGGATATTAAGGGGGATCCCAGCCAAAAAAAAAAAAAAAAAAAATGGCGTAGGGTCCCCCTCAAAATCCATACCAGACCCTTGAGGTCTGGTATGGATTTTAAGGGGAACCCTAGCCAAAAAAAATGGCGTGGGGTCCCCCTCAAAATCCATACCAGACCCTTATCCGAGCACGCAACCTGGCAGGCCGCAGGAAAAGAGGGGGGGACGAGAGCGGCCCCCCCTCTCGCCTGAACCGTACCAGGCCACATGCCCTCAACATTGGGAGGATGCTTTGGGGGTCTAAGACCCCAAAAGCACCTTGTCCCCATGTTGATTAGGACAAGGGCCTCTTCCCCACAACCCTGGCCGGTGGTTGTGGGGGTCTGCGGGCGGGGGGCTTATCGGAATCTGGAAGCCCCCTTTAACAAGGGGACCCCCAGATCCCGGCCCCCCCCCCTGTGTGAAATGGTAAGGGGGTACAAAAGTACCCCTACCATTTCACCAAAAAAGTGGCAAAAATGGTAAAAAGGACAGGAGACAGTCTTTGACAATTCCTTTATTAAAAATCTTCTTTCTTCTTTCTTCATCCTTCGGATTCTTCATCTTCTCCTTCCTTCATCTTCTTCCATCTTCTTCTTCCATTTTCTTCTTCCTCCGATCCGCTTCTTCTTGCGCTGGTCTTCTCGTCCTTCTCGTCCGGCATCTTCTTCCGTCGGCGTCGGCGTCGGTGTCGGTGTCGGTGTCTTCTTGGGCCGCTCCGCGCAATGGGAGGCTCCCGCTGTGTGAGGCTCCGCTCCATCTGACAGGTCTTTTAAAACGGAGGGCACCTGGTGACCCCGCCCCCCTCTGACATCATGGGGAAAGCCATCATGGAATTCCCCATGACGTCCCTGTGCGTCAGAGGGGGCGGGGGTCACCAGGTGCCCTCCATTATAAAAGACCTGTCAGACGGAGCGGAGCCTCACACAGCGGGAGCCTCCCATTGCGCGGAGCGGCCCAAGAAGAGACAGAGACACCGACGCCGACGCCGACGGAAGAAGATGCCGGACGAGAAGGACGAGAAGACCAGCGCAAGAAGAAGCGGATCGGAGGAAGAAGAAAATGGAAGAAGAAGATGGAAGAAGATGAAGGAAGGAGAAGATGAAGAAACCGAAGGATGAAGAAAGAAGAAAGAAGATTTTAATAAAGGAATTGTCAAAGACTGTCTCCTGTCCTTTTTACCATTTTTGCCACTTTTTTGGTGAAATGGTAGGGGTACTTTTGTACCCCCTTACCATTTCACACAGGGGGGGGGCCGGGATCTGGGGGTCCCCTTGTTAAAGGGGGCTTCCAGATTCCGATAAGCCCCCCGCCCGCAGACCCCCACAACCACCGGCCAGGGTTGTGGGGAAGAGGCCCTTGTCCTAATCAACATGGGGACAAGGTGCTTTTGGGGTCTTAGACCCCCAAAGCATCCTCCCAATGTTGAGGGCATGTGGCCTGGTACGGTTCAGGCGAGAGGGGGGGCCGCTCTCGTCCCCCCCTCTTTTCCTGCGGCCTGCCAGGTTGCGTGCTCGGATAAGGGTCTGGTATGGATTTTGAGGGGGACCCCACGCCATTTTTTTTGGCTAGGGTTCCCCTTAAAATCCATACCAGACCTCAAGGGTCTGGTATGGATTTTGTGGGGGACCCTACGCCATTTTTTTTTTTTTTTTTTTGGCTGGGATCCCCCTTAATATCCATCCCAGACCTGAAGGGCCTGGTTATTGAATTTGGGGGGACCCCTACGCTTTTTTTTTTGTTTTTTATTAATGAATGACAGCTCTCTGTGTTACAGGAGCCATCAATTCATTAGCCGCGAGTGATTTAAATAGCTTTCTTCCTGCAAAAATGACACTTTTTTGCAGGGAAAGTTCTAAGCACAGGAAACCTGCCCTCCTTCACAGGCTACCTATAGACACCCCCCAGATGTGATACTGCAATGCTGTTCTAACAGCATGCACACACATATCCCCAGAAATAAAGAACATATTGTTGTCAGCAGTCAGCAGCACACTGACACGCTGACACTGTGAGTGAAACATAATATGCGAGGCCGCCGCCGCGGCGGCCTCTTATACCGTGGGGCGTGTATTAAAGCCCCTGAGCTATAATTGGCTACAGGCATCCTGCCTGTAGCCAATTATGGCTCTCCTCGCTGCCGGCGCTGTGATTGGCCAAGCATGCGGGGTCACAGTGCATGCTTGGCCAATCATCAGCCAGCATTGCACTGCGCGGGCCGCAATGCATTGCGGGGCCGCTCGCATCACACGAATTTGATGCGAGCGGTCCCAATAGTTCTGGGCTCGCCGAGCGAGCGAACACCCGGTGCTCGATTCGAACATGGGTTCGAATCGAACACCCTGTCGTGTACCTAAGCAGAAAGCTCAATGACCATGAGAAAAAGTATGCAGTCATTGAAAAGGAATGTTTAGCCATAAAGTGGGCCGTGGACGCGCTCAGGTACTATTTGTTAGGGCGTCAGTTTGACTTAATAACTGACCATGCTCCCCTGAAATGGATGGCCCAAAAGAAGGAGACTAATAGACGGGTGAACCGGTGGTTTTTGGCTCTACAGGATTACTCCTTCACCGTAAAACACAGGCCAGGTGTGGAGATGGGGAATGTAGATGCCCTGTCCCGTGTTCACTCCTGTTGGGCCACAGGTGTTCCAACCCTGGGGTTGAAACAAGGGGGGAGGATATGTAGCAGAGCGTCCCAGAGAGAGCCAGGAGAAGTCTTGTTCGGGGTTTATACATCTCCCAGGCTCCTCTCATACACATTCAGAGGTCTCTGATACAAGATCCAGTTCGGATCTTAGTCCTCCTCTCCAGGCTAATTTAAGCTCACCTGAGCAAACAGCCTTTGCTCTCTGCCTGGGACACACAAACAGGGATGGTTTGTGAGGAGCCAAAAGGTTGGTAAAACCCTTTAAAACTCTTTACAGAAACTGACAAGCGGTAGGCTTGCTCAGCTTGATAGTTAGAGACGGTGTATGGTATAGTTAGAGCCGAGACACGGCTAGGACTTTTGTTTTGTTATTTCTGTTTTGATATGTTTTCTGGAAGACTGTGCAGCACCTGTGTATGGACTTGTATTTAAAACCAATAAACCCAGCACTGTTTTCACTACCTCAAGTGGATTTGGTATCTGTGCCTAAATAAACAGCTCATCCCAGGGAGCTTTGTACCTGCTACCTGTCCCCCAGGTTACAATAGATATATAGATATATAGATATATACGTATATATATATTTATATATATATATATAGATATATACGTATATATATATATATATATATATATATATATATATTTAGATATATTTTATTATTTGTTGGTTAGCAAAAGGATTTGGTATTACACATGATAAAATTGTGGAGTCAGCAGAGCTTGCCCTTAATTCAGATCTTAACCCTCACCTTTCCAGCGACTGCACTTGCAGTTCCATTGAAGTTGCACTTTACACTTGTATTGTCAAATGAATGTGCGTTTTGGAAATGCCCTCCGTATAATTTAGACATGTACCTGCCTACTCCTAAATAAACTATGTTTTTGAATAACAAGCACGTATATCATTATTTTCTTGAAATTAAATTACCATTTATTGTGGTTTAAACAAACAAGGCAAAACAAAATAGGAAGGCAACACTGGAGCCACTTTGAGATTTGGTGAAGACTTTTTGCCCCAACGGCAGACATCAAGTTTGTGAAGCCAAAAATTAAGCTTGGGCATATTTGATCCAATATAGGGAGCACAAGAAGATTGTCCAGGAATCACACAGACCAGGAACAGCAGCAGATGACATCTATGTCCCCAAGCTGTGGCACTACAACAGCCTGTGTCTTCTGTGAGACCAGACTGAAGCCAGGCAATCACTTCCGACTCTTCCCACCACGCTGCCCTGCAGTCTTCCCTGCACGCTTCCTTGGAGGCTGACTTGTGGTAGGAGGAGGAGGAGGAGGAGGAGGAGAAGAAGGAAGAGGAGGAGCAGGAGGAGGAGTAGTTGCTGTTGGGCCTTCATGTGTCAGGCGGGTGGATTCTGTTAATTGACCCCTCAAACCCCCCTTAAGAGCTTCAAAAAATAGGCCCTCACACAGGTGCCGTTGGCCCTTCTCCATTTCCAGCAACCTGCTGGCCAAGTAAGTGGCATAGGCCTCTTCTGGAATGGGGGGTCTTTGGAGAATCTCACTCGCCTGCCGAATAAGGTTGAGTGATTCCTCCTCAACCATGCTCATCCTCCTGGGCCTTCTTGGGGGTAAGCGCAGGGGTGGAGGTAGACTTCTTACAGTCTGGCTGACAGTCTGGCTCGTGCTGGGCCCAGCCACCTCCTGGCTCTCGCTGGTCATGGCCTCCTCCTCCATACCACTTGTCCCGGCATCATCCTGGGTCAGCTCATCCTGTGTGCAAATAAAATCAAAAATCAAACACATGTTTTTTGGTTTATGGCCTCCTCAATCATACAATTGTAAAATTATGAACGTGCAGATAAATTTAAAAAAAGATCCAAAAGGCTATCATTTGGACCCCTGCATTTTCCAAGCAGATCACCAATGTTTTATAAGGCATTTTTGGCCACTACTGGATGTATGTATACACTATATATGTATCGATATGTAGCACTAACACTTTTTAGAAGTGTGCTCAATTTTTTGCTTTTTTTTTCCCAATTCTGAGTTCAGGGTGTTAATTGTTTCACATTTTTACGTTGACATCATTAATATTCACCCAATCACTATTTAGGCTACAAAATATATACCTGGCTCCAGCTGGGTGCATCAGCCTGCTCCAAGGTGGAGGGGTCTTCTCCTTCCGTGGAAGCCTCAGCTGGGGTGGAGGGAAGAGTGGAGGGAAGGGTGGAGGGAAGAGTGGAGGGAAGGGTGGAGGGAAGAGTGGACAGTGATTGCCTGGGTTCCATCTGGTCACTTAGAAAAGCCAGTTGGTTGTAGTACCACAGCTTGGGTACATAAACATTCTCTGCTGCTGCTCCTGATCTGACTGATTCCTCAATCTTCTTGCGCTCCCGCTTGTACATGTGCCTCAAACTAGAAATTCTGGCTTCAACAAACTTGATGTCTGCGTTGGGGACTTGAGTCTTCACAAAATCCAAAAGTGGCCCCAGTGTTACCTTCCGGACATCCCTATTTCCATATAAGGGGTTCTTGAGCTGCCACAGGTTGGCATTTTTCCGGTACAGCGCAATAAATTCGGACATGAACTCCTGATCCTTAAATGGGTTTAACTGTGCTGCTGACATGTTTGTTTCTGTTTTGTTAGTAATGGCAATACAAAAGACCAAAAACACAAATGTTACTAAAAACGCACATCCAGTTTTTCAAACAAAACATTACACAACACACCCACACACAGGCAGCAACACACCCACACAGGCAGCAACCCCTACACACAGGCAGCAACACACCCACACACAGGCAGCAACACACCCACACAGGCAGCAACCCCTACACACAGGCAGCAACACACCACACACAGGCAGCAACACACCCACACAGGCAGCAACACACCCACACACAGGCAGCAACACACCCACACAGGCAGCAACACACCCACACACAGGCAGCAACACACCCACACAGGCAGCAACACACCCACACAGGCAGCAACCCCTACACACAGGCAGCAACACACCCACACACAGGCAGCAACACACACATATCCTTAAAAAATGCAGGCCCAAAACCCAATAAACCACAGTAATGCATCCTAGAAAACACTTACCTTCGTACAGAGCGCTCGCTACTTCCGTTCGGGAACACGTGGGGGCCCTCAAACAGCCTTATATACACTGCGCACGTGTCGAAGTCCGCCTGTGTCCTCCGCGTCGCCCGCCCATGACGTTCCTCCTGACGAGTATTCCCCGCCCCGCTTCCCCTCGTTGCATTGTGGGTGAATAAATACATGAAGATGGCGGACACATTCTCAGCCAGTAGCGCGGAGGAAAGCCCAGAAGCCCACACATCTGCATCCAGCAGCAGATATAAGGCCACCAATATGGCCTTTGAAGAGATGGTGGAGATGGTGGAGATCCTCCAAAGGGAAGATTACGACGGTGAAAATGGCCCGTACCCTCGACCCAACTTGCGCAAGGACAAGATTCTCACTACAGTCGTCAGCACCCTGGAGCATAAGTTCGGCGTACGAAGGGGCAAGGATCAACTGCGCAAGCGATGGTCCGACATCAAATCCAGGGAGCACGATCAGTACAGGAAAATTCGAAAAGCCATCAAAAAAAGTAAGTCAAGCACGTGCGCTACTATGGTTATACTTGATATGTCTAATCTTGCGCAGATGTTATTAGCATTCGTACGTGAAACTTGCGCAGATGTTATTAGCATTCGTACGTGAAACTTGCGCAGATGTTATTAGCATTCGTACGTGAAACTTGCGCAGATGTTATTAGCATTCGTACGTGAAACTTGCGCAGACGTTATTAGCACTCGTATGTGAAACTTGCGAAGACGTTATTAGCATTCGTACGTGAAACTTGCGCAGATGTTATTAGCATTCGTACGTGAAACTTGCGCAGATGTTATTAGCACTCGTACGTGAAACTTGCGAAGACTTGAGTTGTAAGGTTGTTTATTATTGTCACTATCTATACTATTACTGCTGTAGTAAGGGTTTTATGGGTAACTTACACAGGGACTCCAGAAGATGTTTTGGGGGGGGGGATAAATCTGTTAAGCAGGGTGTCAAGCTCCAAATTCAAAAAAAAAAAAATGCTCAGCATCTACAAATACTGTAGGTGATGACTTTTCTAAGAAGTACACTCACCTGTCCATTGGATGCTGCAGCTACAATCTTTGATATTGTAATCATGAAATTAATCTTTGCGGCTTCACTTCCCGGGTCACTATTGGGCATGCGCCAGTTGCGCAATGCAATAGGACTGGTCCGCGCTAGCTCTGGGACCCCTGTGTGTCCCAGCAGACAGCACGGTGGGACGGGATGTGGCGTATACTTCTGTGGGAATCTATGGCCGGATGTGTGTGCAAATACCTGCCTTACACAGGTATCTGCAACCCCTCCCCCCTAAAAGGTTCCAAATAAGACACCACAGGGGTGCAGGGATACAATGAGCGGAAGTTCAACTTTAGGGTTGAAGGGCGGTTTAAGTATTGGAGTTTCATTAGATAGAGATTTCAATTCTGTATTCAAGTAGGATCTTCTAACAAACTGCTAATAATTGGACAACACTTTTAAACAATGTTTACTAATCATATTTCGGCACTCAAATATCAGTGTGATTAAAAGTGTACCTTTGTGTTCCATTACCATAGGGGGCAAAAGACTCAGACGTCACTCAGAACATCCCAGGACCTCCCGGCCTCACCAGACTAATTGGGCAGTTAGCCCAAGCCCACGCGTGGATGTGGAGGAAGAGGTGCTTGAAGTGGAGCAAATCTGCACCCCACCAAGTGAGTGTCTGAGAACACAGATTGAGCTACTAAATTAAGGTCTGCATGTTTTTGACACTTTTTTTCTTGTGTTTTATCTACCCAACTTTTAGGTGATGATGATCTGGTTGTGGAAGGACAAGCTGCGGAGCCATTTTCCACAGACAGTGCCCACAGGCTTATTGGCCAGATCATGGCCTGGAATCTGCAGCTGGAAAACATGCAGAAGGAGATGGCCACCATGCAGCAGGGAATGAAGGACATGATTGATGTTTTGGGGAGAATCTAAAGACCCCTTTTCCATTTCCTAACATCAATCATGTCCTTCATTCCCCTTTTGATCCGCTATTTTTTATAAAATTTTAGAGGCCAAATTTTTTATATGCACATGGTGTGTCAACATGTGCTATGTGCCATCAGGGGATCTCAATGGACTAATTTTGTGTTTGCAACCCCTAATGCTAGTAGGTGAGAGGGAAGGGGTTTCACACACAAAACACGTCCATTGATTCCCCATGATGGAACATAGCACATGTTGACATTACCAATTTTCATGTTAAATTTGTGTGCATATTCTAAATTTGGCTTCTACTGTACATGGGTTACCTGTTGAACTTTGTAAGTTCCCTACTTTTACATTGTGTAAATATTTTAGAATGCTAACCAAAAAATTTTTACGATTTTAAACCATGTTTTTATGTTTGGTTAAAAAAAAAAGTAAAAAAAAAAAAAAAAATCTGTTGTGAAAAAAAAAAAAAAAAAAAAAGATATTAACAAAAATGACAAAAAAAAAAAAAAAAAAGAGAGGAAATCAACAAAAAAAAAACAAATAAAAATAAAGGTTTGGATGTGCACTATAATAAAAAAAAAATGTTTGCACAAATTAAACAATGTGTGGCTTCTTCTTTTTAAATACTACCAGTTTGACCAAAACATGTTGTGGTTCATTGACAAAGGGGCTTATTTACTAAACGCAAACCAAGTTTGCCACTATTAATAAGTGCACTAGGACAACATATAAAACAGGCAAAAATAAAAGCAAAACAATACGAAAAAAACAATCTTTCAAACATAAATAACTGTATTTATTCTTTCCAAATAAATGATGTTTTAAGGGTCTGCTGCCATTGCAATGGCCCCCCTACCATTAAAATAATTTAAATATCGGTCCCGCACTTGCTGTGCTGATTGTGGGGCCAAACCAAGACGGCGATTATCCAGCCCTGTCATCTCGCCTTCCACTCCGGCCTCAGGCCCTATAGGTAGTGTGTAGCTTCCAGAATGTTTCCGTAGATAATTGTGCATTACACAGCATGCAAGAATAATAGTATTGAGTTTGTACTCTGCCAGATGTATTGATGTTAACAGCAATCTGAAACGGTTGGCCATAATTCCAAAGGCATTTTCCACAACCCTTCTTGCTCTGGCCAACCTAAAATTAAAAATCCTCCTCTCAGGGGTGAGGGATCTTTGGGGAAATGGCCTCATCAGGTGGTCACCCAGACCGAACGCCTCGTCGGCTATGAAAACAAAGGGGAGTCCCTCCACATTCTCTTCATCTGGTGGCAGCTCCAGGCCACCAGTCTGGAGACGATGGCCGAACTCCGTCTGGTTGAAGACTCCTCCATCCGACATCCGGCCGTTTTTCCCCACATCCACATAAAGAAAGTCATATTGTGCCGACACCACCGCCATCAACACTATACTATGGAACCTCTTATAATTCCAATAGTAAGACCCCGAATGGGGTGGGGGCACAATTCGGACATGTTTCCCGTCAATCGCCCCTCCGCAGTTGGGAAAGTCCCAACGGGCAGCAAACTGGGAAGCCACAGTCTGCCATTCCTGTGGCGTGGAAGGACACTGTGAAGTCAAACAGAAAGATACAATTCTAATTAAAAACAAGGCAAAACACCAAACTAAATCCAAGAAATTAACAAACAATTTGGAACAACATATGTATTTATTTTGTTAGTCCTTTAAATAAAGCAAAAAGATTAAGGATAAGGGACAAATCTCTGATTGATGACCCCTCTGATGGCCCAGAGAAGATAATAATGGGGATGTGGGTGGGGAGTAATTAATTGTAAGGTCACACAATACACATGCAATCAATTAAACAGGGTGTGTGTGTGTGGGGGGGGGGGGTTAATTAGAAGCTGACCAAAACCACATGCAATTAATTAAACAGGGTGTGAGTGGGGGGGGGGTTAATTAGAAGCTGACCAAAACCACATGCAATCAATTAAACAGGGTGTGTGTGTGGGGGGGGGGGGGGGTAATTAGAAGCTGACCAAAACCACATGCAATTAATTAAACAGGGTGTGAGTGGGGGGGGGGGTTAATTAGAAGCTGACCAAAACCACATGCAATCAATTAAACAGGGTGTGTGTGTGGGGGGGGTTAATTATAAGCTGACCAAAACCACATGCAATTAATTAAACAGGGTGTGAGTGGGGGGGGGGTAATTAGAAGCTGACCAAAAACCACATGCAATCAATTAAACAGGGTGTGTGTGTGTGGGGGGGGGGGGGGTTAATTACAAGCTGACCAAAACCACATGCAATCAATTAAACAGGGTGTGTGTGTGTGTGGGGGGGGGGTTAATTACAAGCTGACCAAAACCACATGCAATCAATTAAACAGGGTGTGAGTGGGGGGAGGGGGTTAATTACAAGCTGACCAAAACCACATGCAATCAATTTAAAAATGAGGGGCAAGGGGGTGAAATGGGTGAGGGGCAAGGGGGGTGAAAGGGGGGGTGAGTAAAGCAGTACAATGGAGCTGGTAAGATACATTTTTAACCAAAGAAAGTGACTAGGCTAGGGGTGTTTAGGGGGCCAAGATTCCATGCTGGGGAGGTTGGTGCAAGGAAATATGCATGTGACCCACTAAATAATACATTCTTAAAGCAATTTCGATAAGTCAACCATAAAATACTATTCAAAAAACAAAAAAAATAAAAAAAAAATACAGGAATAGGGGACATTCATAGAATAGTCCTATCATGGTAATTAGCTAATGATGACATTGATGCACTACATTAGCAAACATACAAGACATAGGTAATTTGAAAAGAGAAGACTTACCTTAATGTATTCCTCCTGCAGGACGTGGATAATGGCAGAACAGGTCTCTGGAATAATGAGCCCCAGAGCCTGGGGGGAGATGCCTGTCGTGAACTTGAGGTCCTGCAAGCTTCTCCCCGTCGCCAAGTAACGCAACGTGGCGACTAGCCTCTGCTCCGCAGTGATGGCTTGCCGCATGCAGGTATTCTGCCTGCTAATATAAGGGGACAGCGAAGCCAACAGACGGTGAAAAATGGGGTCCGTCATCCTGAGATAATTCCTGAAATCATCAGGATTATTCTCACGGATCTCACGGAGCAAAGGCATGTGCGAGAATTGGTCACGCTGGCGCAACCAATTCTTGGTCCATGAACTCCTCCTCACCCTGTTCATGGACTGGGCTCGGGCCAAGGTGTTAACCGCAACACCAAGCCCCTGCACAGCACGAACTCGTTCCCGAGTACGTCCACACTCCATGGCTTCAAAACGGTCGGCTGATCAAACAAACAACTTAACCGAACGCACTGAAGAACAGCAAGGCCTATGAAGAACGACCTGAAAAACAGGAACGAGCGGACCAGAACGGCCTGAGAACAGGTAGGAACTGATCCACACGCACTGAAAGACAGATACAAACCTCACAAGCACAAACTGAACGGCAGAAGCGAGCGAATTAAGCAGAAGTCTGAGAAGCGCGAATCGTCTCTAACCAAACGTCAACTAACACGCGATACACACGAGATTAGCTGACGGTGCCCAAAGGGTGTCGTTTGGGATCTCGAGCTTCCTTTATCTAGTCCCGTCGTACGTGCTGTACGTCATTGCGTGAACCGCCGGACTTTTTGCGTGATCGTGTGTGGTCAAGTCCGTTCGCTTTTTAGTCCAGCGGACCCAGCTGCAAAGTTCAGAGGATTGTCCGCTGGACTTAGGTCCGCCGGCAAAAGTCTGCACGTGTGTACGCGGCATAAGGGGTACTTGGTATTTCAGATGCCACAGGATGTATTGTGTGGTGCAGTAATAATATTATTTTTACTATCAGCTTCAGTGGGCAATACTTTGTCCTCTACTGGCGGGGATTTTCAACATAGTCACATATTTGGGACATTAGGTTTGCTTCCTGAGCTGAGTGTGATCTGGAAGACATCTTGATGATGAAATAGCAATTAAACCCACAAATTTGTTTGGGCAGTTGATCCATCTGATGGGAACCATATATTTCTTACTAAAGTTTTTTTGTTGTATTTCCCAATTAACTGTTAAACATGGAACAGGAAACTTCAGATCGGCAGCACATCCACACATGAAATATAGTAGAATTCCTTTATTGAAAATATAAATGATGATAAAAGCAATGGATGGGCACAGGCAGGGGAGATGCAGGTAGGTTGATGTGTTTCACACTATAGAAGTGCTTTGTCAAAACCACAGGATTGCAAAAGCCGCAAACTCTCTTATAACACATAAATCACATGACAGTACAGGTACATGTCATCAGATTGAGCTCAGCTATTATATACACAAATAATAATATGAAGTACAAGAGAATAAAGGCTGCTCTAGCAAATGTGACTCACCACTGTGAGTATAAGTGAAGCATATGCAAAACATATATCATATTGTATCAAACAAATTGTGCAACAATAATTACAATATAGAAATAGTGAAAAGTGACTTTTTAGTTGAGATAGTCAGTGTTGGCAGACTATAAGGTTGGGATGGTTATAATCATAAATTGCAGGTAGTCTTAAGCCCCATACACACGGTCGGATTTTCGCATGGATTCTGTCCGATCGGACAATGTTGTTGAAAAATCCGACCGTGTGTATGCACCATCGGACAGTGTACGTCGGATTGTCCGACGGACAAAGTCCTATCTCCTGCTGGATAGATTTTTTGACAACACGGTCCGATCACACCAAATCCGATCGTGTGTAGCGTTGTCCGACGGACAAAGTGCTACGCATGCTCAGATCACATTACAAGACCAAAGCTATTGGCTACTAGCCTCTACGTAGTCCCGTCGTAGGCAACAAACGTCACCACGTTCAGAATGATCGGATTTTCCGACAACTTTGTCCGACCGTGTGTATGCAACACCAACATCGGACAAAGTACGACGGACATGATCCGACGGACCTGGTCCTCGGATAATCCGAGCGTGTGTATGGGGCTTTAGAACGATAATCCCCTTTGGAACCCCACTCACCAAAACAACATGCCCCACGGCTTTGCAGTCCTAGGGTCTAGGTACGAGCACCCGGAACTCGCTGATCCCTGTCTGCTCAGTAGTGAGTTACTATTGTCATAGCATTGTACAGGTTTAGCACGGCGATACTACACATGTTGTTCCTTTTTTCCTCTCCACGGCATTCACATTTATTTGGAGTCTCCGCTGGCCCGTCTGAAGTTTTTAATAAGGATTTCTGACATCATCCACCCCACCGTCCCCCACAGATTTTTTATGGGGTTTAAGTCAGGTAAGTTTGCTGGCCAATCAAGCACAGTGGTGCCATGATCAGGTAAGTTTGCTGGCCAATCAAGCACAGTGGTGCCATGATTAAACCAGGTGTTGATACTTTTGGCAGTGTGGGCAGGTGCCAAGTCCTGCTGGAAAATGTAATCAGCATCTGCATAAAGCTGGTCAGCAGAGGGAAGAATGAAGTGCTCTAGAATTTCCTGGTAGAAGGCTGCGCTGACTTTGGACTTGATAAAACACAGTGGACCAACAGCAGCAGATGACATGGCTCCCCAAATCATTACTGACTGTGAAAACTTAAAGGGGTTGTAAAACCTCAATTAGTTTTTTTTGAAATAACAAACATGTCATACTTACCTCCACTGTGCAGTTTGTTTTGCACAGAGTGGCCCCAATCCACCTCTTCTGGTGTCCCCTAGCGACACTATCAGCTCCTCCCCGCATCGGGAAAAAGCAGGCACGCTCCCGAGTCTAGTTTTTGCGCCCATAGACACAGAATGCCGGACTCTGCCCTGCCCCCCAGCGCCCACGTCATTGGATTTGATTAACAGCAGTGGAAGCCAATGGCTGTGCTGCTATCAATCTATCCAATCAAGAGCTTAGACAACGGACAGAGAGGTAGAGTGTGTCTTTGCCGTGGGAACGAACAGGCTTCGGTGAGTAAAACGGGGGGATGGTCAGTGTCAGATAGGTTGCATAGGTTGCATTAAGGTGAAAAAAACACAAGGGTTTACAACCCCTTTAACACTGGACCTCATGCAACTTGGATTCTGTGCCTATCCACTCTTTCTCCAGACTCTGGGACCTTGATTTCCAAGTGAAATGCAAAATTTACTTTCATCCGAAAAGAAGACTTTGGACAACTGAGCAACAGTCCAGTCCTTTTTCTCCTTAGCCCAGGTAAGACTCTTCTGATGTTGTCTATGGTTCAGGAGTGACTTGACACAAGGAATGTGGCAGTTGTATACCATGTCCTGGATTATTGCATTTTAGTGTAAATATGAGATCTGAGGTCTTTTTGGTCTTTTGGTTCTGTCATGCTTTTTTTCTATTACAGGGGATGTTTACATTCCTTGTAATAGGAGTAAAAGTGACACAATAAAAAAAAAAAAAACTGTGTAAAAATAAAAAATAAAAGGTAAAATAAATAAGAATTTTTTTTTTTTAATACGCGCCCCATCCCGCCGAGCTGGCCTGCAGAAGCGAACACAAACGTCCACATGTGAGGTATTGCCGCGATCGGTAGAGTGAGAGCAATAATTCTAGCCCTAGCCCTCTGTACCTAAAAAACATGCAACCTGTAGAATTTTTTAAATGTCGCCTATGGAGATTTTTAAGGGTAAAAGTTTGTCGCCATTCCACGAGAGGATGCAATTTTATCTTTCACAATATTAAAAAAACTGGGCTAACTTTACTGTTGTCTTATTTGTGCAAAAAATTTGTAAAAAGTGCGCTTGTAAGACCATTGCGGAAATACAGTGTGACAAAGTATTGCATTGACCGCCATTTTATTCTCTAGGGTGTTAGAAAAAATGTATAATGTTTTGGGGTTCTAAGCAATTTTCTAGCAAAAAAAAATGGTTAATATGCTTGGATACAGCACTCTGTGAACAGCCAGCTTCTTTAGCAATTACCTTTTGTGACCTACCCTACCTGTGGAGGATGTCAATGACTGTCTTCTGGATAACTGTAAAGTCAGCAGTCTTCCCCATTGTTCATTGTCTAACCTACTGAACCAGACTGAGAGATCATTTAAAAGGTTCAAGAAATCTTTACAGGTGTTTTGAAAATAACTAGCTGATTAGAGTGTGACACCATGAGTCCACAATATTGAACTTTTTTACAATATTCAAATTTTCTGAGATACAGAATTTTGGGTTTTCACAAGTTGTAAGCCATAATCATCAAAATTAACCAGTTAACAACCAGCCCATAGCCGAATGACGGCTACAGGGCGGTTTGTTAAAGCGGTTCTGCACTCTGTATATATATTTTTTTTTTTTGGGGGGTATACAAAGGATGCTTACCTTTATTGGGGGACTCACCTGTTCCATCTTCCATCTCGATCGCCGCCGGTTTTCATCCGATGAAGTTCCTCATCTTCTTCTTTTGTGCTGGGGGCCATCTTGCCTGTGGGCATGTGAAACCCCCACAGGCACTTTAGATGGCCCAGCATGCACCGCCGTTACTTTCGGAAGATGTGATTTCGGAAGATGTGTCCGAAATCTCACGAGATTTCGGAAGATGTGGCCGAAATCTCGCGAGATTTCGGAAGCTGTCCGCACTGACTCCTGGGAACAATGACACCAGATCCCAGGAGACAGTGCGGCCTGACGACGATCGACGCAGAGACCCCGCCCACCGCCGAAGAGAGAGAAGACCGGAAGTCATCAATTACAAGGTAAGTAAAAAAAAAAAAAAAAAAAAAAAAACATTTCATTTAGTACTCGTGCCTGATTTGGAAGGCAAAGAGATTTACTAAATGAAATGGATGCAGAACCACTTTAACTCTGGGAGGGCGTACAATGATGTCCTCCCAAAATTCCGCTCTCGCGCGCCCCCGGCGCATCATGGATCACGGTGACCGGCCGCTGATCGCAGCCGTTTACCACGTGATCGCACCGTCAAATGATGGCGCGATCACATGTCAACAAACCGGCGTGATTTCTGGTTCCTCCCTCCCCTCTCCGTCCAGTGTGAGCGGAGAGGGGAGAGATTGGTGGCAGCGGCGCTGTGGGCTGCATGTGTAGTGCCCACAGCCTGCTCAGGGAGACATCCATCCATCCCTGCTCACCGATCCCAGCCATGCTGTCCAATTAGACATGGGAACTGTTAAAAAAAAATTTTTGTTTCGTTTCGTCCCGTTTCGTATATAAAAAAATTCGGAATTCAGAATTCGTGTACGGAATTTCGTGTACGAACTTCGTACGAATCGTAAATTTTTTTTTCGAATCGTTACGAATCGTTAGTAAAGTTACGAATCGTTACGAATCGTTACGAATCGTTAACGCGGCTAATGAATTGTCGGTTCTCATAACACAGAGAACAATTCGAATCCAACTACAAATATCGAATTTCAATTTCAAGTTACGAATCGTTACGAATCATTACAAATAGTTACGAATCGTTAGTAAATCCAACTACAAATATCGAATTTCAACTAATATGAAAGAAATTATAATAGCGGATATAACGAATGCTTTGAATGCTTCGAATGAATTTGAGATTCAGTATATCTAATATAGAGAACTGTTCCTGCACAAAGTGTCATTTTTGCAGGAAAAAAAGCTATTTAAAATCACTCGCGGCTAATAAAAAGTCAGCTACGTAACACAGAGAACAGTCATTCATTGATAAAAAAAATAAAGAAAAGCGTGGGGGTCCCCCCAAATTCAATAACCAGGCCCTTCAAGTCTGGTATGGATATTAAGGGTGACCCCAGCCACAAAAAAAAAAAAAAATGGCGTGGGGTCCCCCTCAAAATCCATACCAGACCCTTTATCCGAGCACGCAACCTGGCAGGCCGCAGGAAAAGAGGGGGGGACGAGAGCGGCCCCCTCCCGCCTGAACCGTACCAGGCCACATGCCCTCAACATTGGGAGGGTGCTTTGGGGGTCTGAGACCCCCAAAGCACCTTGTCCCCATGTTGATGGGGACAAGGGCCTCATCCCCACAACCCTGGCCATTGGTTGTGGGGGTCTGCGTGGGGGGGCTTATCGGAATCTGGAAGTACCCTTTAACAAGGGGACCCCCAGATCCCCCCCCCCCCTGTGTGAAATGGTAAGGGGGTACAAAAGTACCCCTACCATTTCACCAAAAAAGTGTAAAAAATTGTAAAAATGACAGGAGACGGTCTTTGACAATTCCTTTATTAAAATCTTCTTTCTTCTGGTCTTCCTTTCTTCAGCCTTCGGTTTCTTCATCGTCTCCTTCCGGCATCTTCGTCCATCTTCTTCTTCCACCGATACGCTTCTTCTTGCTCCGGTCTTCTCGACCGGCATCGGCGTCGGCGTCGGTTCTCGGGCCGCTCCTCGCAATAGGAGGCTCCTGCTCTGTGAGGCTTCTCTCCGGCTGACAGGTCTTTAATAACGGAGGGCACCAGGTGACCCCGCCCCCCCTCAGACGCATGGGGACGTCATGGGGACTTCCCTATGGCTTTCCCCATGACGTCAGATGGGGGGCGGGGTCACCAGGTGCCCTCCGTTACAAAAGACCTGTCAGCCGGAGCGAAGCCTCACAGAGCGGGAGCCTCCCATTGCGCGGAGCGGCCCAGAAGAGACGCCGATGCCGGATGAGAAGGACGAGAAGACCGGAGCAAGAAGAAGCGGATCGGAGGAAGAAGAAGATGGAAGAAGATTACGCAAGGAGAAGATGAAGAAAGGAAGACCAGAAGAAAGAAGAAAGAAGATTTTAATAAAGGAATCTTCAAAGACCGTCTCCTGTCATTTTTACCATTTTTGTCACCTTTTTGGTGAAATGGTAGGTGGTACTTTTGTACCCCCTTACCATTTCACACAGGGGGGGCGGGATCTGGGGGTCCCCTTGTTAAAGTTGGCTTCCAGATTCCGATAAGCCCCCCGCCCGCAGACCCCCACAACCACCGGGCACGGTTGTGGGGATGAGGCCCTTGTCCTCATCAACATGGGGACAAGGTGCTTTGGGGGTCTCAGACCCCCAAAGCATCCTCCCAATGTTGAGGGCATGTGGCCTGGTACGGTTCAGGCGGGGGGGGGCCGCTCTCGTCCCCTCTTTTCCTGCGGCCTGCCAGGTTGCGTGCTCGGATAGGGGTCTGGTATGGATTTTGAGGGGGACCCCACGCCATTTTTTTTGGCTGGGGTTCCCCTTAAAATCCATCCCAGACCGCAAGGGTCTGGTATGGATTTTAGGGGGACCCTACGCCATTTTTTTGTTTGCTGGGGTCCCCCTTAATATCCATCCCAGACCTGAAGGGCCTGGTTATTGAATTTGGGGGGACCCCCACGCTTTTTTTTATCAATGACTACAATGAATGACTGTTCTCTGTGTTACGGATCCGACAATTCATTTGCCGGCACTAGCCGCAAGTGATTTTAAATAGCTTTTTTTTCCTGCAAAAATAACACATTGTACAGAGACAGTTCTAAGCACGGGAAACAAGCGCCCCTTCATAGACATACTATAGAGTATATAGTATATATATACATATATATATATATATATATAGTATGCCTATGAAAGGGGGGGCATGTTTCCCGCGCTTAGAACTGTCTCTGTACAAGGTGTCATTTTTGCAGGAAAAAAAAGCTATTTAAAATCACTTGCAGCTAATTGCCGGTTCCCGTAACACAGAGAACAATTCGAATACAACAACTAACAAATATCTAATTTCAACTAATATGAAAGAAATTATAATAGCGGATATAACGAATGCTTCGAATGATTCGAATGATTCGAGATTCAGTATATCTAATATAGAGAACTGTTCCTGCACAATGTCATTTTTGCAGGAAAAAAAAGCTATTTAAAATCATTTGCGGCTATTGCCGGCAAATGAATTGTCGGATCCGTAACACAGAGAACAGTCATTCATTGAAGTCATTGATAAAAAAAAAGCGTGGGGGTCCCCCCAAATTCAATAACCAGGCCCTTCAGGTCTGGGTTGGATATTAAGGGGGACCCCAGCCAAAAAAAAAAAAAAAAATGGGCGTAGGGTTCCCCTCAAAATCCATACCAGACCCTTGAGGTCTGGGATGGATTTTAAGGGGAACCCCAGCCAAAAAAAAAAATGGCGTGGGGTCCCCCTCAAAATCCATACCAGACCCTTATCCGAGCACGCAACCTGGCAGGCCGCAGGAAAAGAGGGGGGGACGAGAGCGCCCCCCCTCCCGCCTGAACCGTACCAGGCCACATGCCCTCAACATTGGGAGGGTGCTTTGGGGGTCTGAGACCCCCAAAGCACCTTGTCCCCATGTTGATGAGGACAAGGGCCTCATCCCCACAACCGTGCCCGGTGGTTGTGGGGGTCTGCGGGCGGGGGGCTTATCGGAATATGGAAGCCCCTTTAACAAGGGGACCCCCAGATCCCCCCCCCCCTGTGTGAAATGGTAAGGGGGTACAAAAGTACCCTTACCATTTCACCAAAAAAGGTGACAAAAATTGTAAAACTGACAGGAGACGGTCTTTGACTATTCCTTTATTAAAATCTTCTTTCTTCTTTTTTCTGGTCTTCCTTTCTTCATCTTCTCCTTCCGGCATCTTCTTCCATCTTCTTCTTCCTCCGATCCACTTCTTCTTGCTCCGGTCTTCTCGTCCTTCTCGTCCGGCATCGGCGTCTCTTCTGGGCCGCTCCGCGCAATGGGAGGCTCCCGCTCTGTGAGGCTTCGCTCCGGCTGACAGGTCTTTTATAACGGAGGGCACCTGGTGACCCCGCCCCCCATCTGACGTCATGGGGAAAGCCATAGGGAAGTCCCCATGACGTCCCCGTGTGTCAGAGGGGGCGGGGTCACCAGGTGCCCTCCGTTATAAAAGACCTGTCAGCCTGAGAAAAGCCTCACAGAGCGGGAGCCTCCCATTGCGAGGAGCGGCCCGAGAACAGACGCCGACGCCGATGCTGGACGAGAACGACGAGAAGACCGGAGCAAGAAGAAGCGGATCGGAGGAAGAAGAAGATGGAAGAAGATGCCGGAAGTAGAAGATGAAGAAACCGAAGGCTGAAGAAAGGAAGACCAGAAGAAAGAAGATTTTTTTTTTTTTTTTTTTTTTTCACATTTAAATTTTATTTTATTTTAATTAAGGGTGGTACAGAATGCATAATCAAGTAACACTTCATATATATTACATACATATATTAAATAATAATGAGAGAATTCCGACCCCTCAATTTAGGAGGTGACCCCGCCCCCCTCTGACGTCATGGGGAAAGCCATAGGGAATTCCCCATGACGTCCCCGTGCGTCAGAGGGGGCGGGGTCACCAGGTGCCCTCCATTATAAAAGACCTGTCAGAGGCAGCGAAGCCTCACATAGCGGGAGCCTCCCATTGCGAGGAGTGGCACAAGAAGAGACACCGACACCGACACCGACGCCGACGCCATGGAAGAAGATGCCGGACGAGAAGGACGAGAAGACCAGCGCAAGAAGAAGCGGATCGGAAGAAGAAGAAAATGGAAGACGATGGAAGAAGATGATGGAAGGAGAAGATGAAGAAACCGAAGGATGAAGAAAGAAGAAAGAAGATTTTAATAAAGGAATTGTCAAAGACCGTCTCCTGTCATTTTTAAAATTTTTGACACTTTTTTGGTGAAATGGTAGGGGTACTTTTGTACCCCCTTACCATTTCACACAGGGGGGGGGCGTCATCTGGGGGTCCCCTTGTTAAAGGGGACTTCCAGATTCCGATAAGCCCCCCGCCCGCAGACCCCCACAACCAATGGCCAGGGTTGTGGGGATGAGGCCCTCGTCCCCATCAACATGGGGACAAGGTGCTTTGGGGGTCTCAGACCCCCCAAGCACCCTCCCAATGGTGAGGGCATGTGGCCTGGTACGGTTCAGGCGGGAGGGGGGGCCGCTCTCGTCCCCCCTCTTTTCCTGCGGCCTGCCAGGTTGCGTGCTCAGATAAAGGGTCTGGTATGGATTTTGAGGGGGACCCCACGCCATTTTTTTTTTTTTTTTTGGCCGGGGTTCCCCTTAAAATCCATCCCAGACCTGAAGGGTCTGGTATGGATATTTAGGGGGACCCCACGCCATTTTTTTTTTTTTTGGCTGTGGTCCCCCTTAATATCCATACCAGACCTGAAGGGACTGGTTATTGAATTTGGGGGGGACCCCTACGCTTTTTTTTTTTATATCAATGAATGACTGTTCTCTGTGTTACGGAGCCGACAATTCATTTGCCGGCAATAGCCGCGAGTGATTTTAAATAGCTTTTTTTTCTGCAAAAATTACACTTTGTCATTCGAATTCATTTGAATTCATTCAAATTCATTCGTTATATCTGCTATAATAATTTCTTTCGAATTAGTTGAAATTCTATATTGGTAGTTGGATTCGAATAATTTGGACCTGAAATTCGTAAACGGAATTTTTCCTGCAAAAATGACACTTTGTCATTCGAATTCATTCGAATCCATTCGAATTCATTCGAATTCATTCGAATTCATTCGAATCATTCGTTATATCCGCTATAATAATTTCTTTCATATTAGTTGAAATTCGATATTTGGTAGTCGGATTCGAATAAATTTTGGCGACGAAATTCGTAAACGGAATTTCGTATTCCGTACGGAATTCGTATTTGAAAAAATTCGTACTACGTATTCGTAAATTCGTACGAATTTTGAAAAATTCGTACGAATTACGAATTCGTACGAAACTAATCGCACATGTCTACTGTCCATACTCTGCATACCCCAGTCATACTCTGCATACCCAGCAATACTCTGCATACCCAGCCATACTCTGCATACCCAGCCATACTCTGCATACCCAGCAATACTCTGCATACCCAGCCATGCTCTGCATACCCAGCAATACTCTGCATACACAGCAATACTCTGCATACCTAGCCATACACTGCATACCCAACCATACTCTGCATACCCAGCCATACTCTGCATACTCTGCATACCCAGCCATGCTCTGCATACCCATCCATACTCTGCATACCCGTCCATACTCTGCATACGCGTGCATACCCGTCCATACTCTGCATACCTGTCTATACTCTGCATACCCGTCCATACTTTGCATACCTGTCCATACTCTGCATACCCGTCCATAATCTGCATACCCGTCCATACTCTGCATGCTCTGCATACCCGTCCATACTCTGCATACCCAGCCATACTCTGCATACCCAGCCATACTCTGCATGCTCTGCATACCCGCCCATACGCTGCATACCCGCCCATATTCTGCATGCTCTGCATACCCGTCCATACTCTGCATACCCGTCCATAATCTGCATACCCGTCCATACTGTGCATGCTCTGCATACCCGTCCATACTCTGCATACCCATCCATACTCTGCATGCTCTGCATACCCGCCCATACACTGCATACCCGCCCATATTCTGCATGCTCTGCATACCCGTCCATACTCTGCATACCCATCCATACTCTGCATACCCGTCCATACTCTGCATGCTCTGCATACCCGTCCATACTCTGCATACCAGTCCATACTCTGCATACCCAGCCATACTCTGCATACTCTGAATACCCATCCATACTCTGGATACCCATCCATACTCTGCATACCCTTCCATACTCTGCATTCCCAGCCATACCCTGCATACCCAGCCATACCCTGCAAACCCAGCCATCCATACTCTGCTTTCACAGCCATACATATTCTGCATACCCATCCATCCATCCTCATCCATACTCGGCATACTCATCCATCCATCCATGCTCAGCCATCCCATCCACCCCATCCATAATTAGCCATACCCAGTCTTACGCAGCCATACTCAATCGTACTCAGTCATACCCAGCCATACTCAGCCGTACCCAGCCATCCCATCTATACCCATCCATACTCAGCCGTACCCATCCATACTCATTCATGCTCAGCCATCCCCATCCACGGCTCATCTATCCCCATTCATGCTCATCCATGCCACTACAGTGCCTCACAAAAGTGTAATAAGTAGTCAAATTAGATTTGAAACTTATGTCCCTAGAACACCTGACTGCGCTCCCTGCATGTTGGTCCTCTGTATGTGGCCACGCTGTGGAAAATTCTCACACCTGTGGTATCGCCGTACTCAGGAGGAGTAGGAAAATCTATTTTGGGGTGTAATTTTTGCCATGTACATGTGTTCGAAATATTGTGTAAACAACGTTGTGTAAAAAAAAAAATGTGGTTTCATTTTCTGTACACATTTTCCAAAAAACTGACATGTTCAAAAGACTTGATATGCCTCATAGATTATACATTGGGTTGTTTTCTTTCCAAAATGGGGTAATTTTTGGGATGTTCCCATTGACCTGGTTCTCCAGGGCCTTCAAAGGCTACACTAAGAGGTAGTCAAGAAATTATATGTGTAATTTATGCTCCAAGAATGCCTGATGGCACTCCCTGCATGTTGGGCCTCTGTATGTGGCCACGCTGTGTAAAAGTCTCACACATGTGGTATCGCCATACTCAGGAGGAGGAGTAGAATGTGTTTTGGGGTGTAATTTGTGCTATGCATATGCTGTGTGTGAGAAATAACCTGCTAATATAACAATGTTGTGAAAAAAAAGAAAAGAAAATCTTGATTTTGCAAAGAATTGTGGGAAAAAATTACAACTTCAAAAAACTCACCATGCATCTTACTAAATACCTTGGAGTGTCTACTTTCCAAAAAGGGGTCATTTGGGGGGTATTTGTACTTTCCTGGCTTGTAAGGGTCTCAAGAAATGTAACTTTCACAAAGACCAAATGATATACACCGATTTGGGTTATTTTTACCAAAGATATGTAGGGGTATACATTTTGGCCAAAATATATGAAGAAAAATTACTAATTTGCAAAATTTTATAACACAAACGAAGAAAAATTCATTTTTTTACTGAACTTTCAGTCTTTTTTCTTTTATAGCGGAAAAAAAAAAACCCAGCGGTGATTAAATACTACCAAAAGAAAGCTCTATTTGTGTGAAAAAAAGGACAAAAATTTCAAATAGGTACAGTGTTGTATGCCTGAGTAATTGTCATTCAAATTGTGAGAGCACCGAAAGCTGAAAATTGGTCTGGTTATTAAGGGGGTTTAAGTGCCCAGTGGTCAAGTGGTTAAAAGAAAGAAATGCTTGAAATATATTACTCTGTGTGTAATGAATCTATATAATATATGAGTTTCACTTTTAGAATTGAATTACTGAAACAAATTAACTTTTTGATGATATTCAAATTTTTGGAGATGCACCTGTATATCTCATATAAGGTGGGGCCACACTTAAGGGTATTTCAGATGCCACAGGATGTATTGTGTGGTGCAGTAATAATATTATTTTTATTATCAGCTTCAGTGGGCAATACTTTGTCCTGTACTGGTGTGGATTTTCAACATAGTCACATATTTGGGACATTAGGTTTGTTGATCTGGAAGGCATCTTAACTGCTTCCCGACTGCTGCAAGCCGATATACGTCAACAGAATGTCACGGGCGTGCAAAAGGGCGTACCCGTAAGTGCCTTCGTAATCCCGCACCATGTGCCAGCGATTGCGTCGAGGAGAGGCAGAACGGGGAAATATCTATGTAAACAAGGCATTTCCCTGTTCTGCCTAGTGACATGACAGGGATCTACTGCTCCCTGTCATTGGGAGAAGTGATCTCTGTTATGTCCTAGGTAGCCCATACCCCCTACAGTTAGAACACACTGAGGGAACACATTTAACCCCTTGATCGTCCCCTAGTGTTTAACTGCCAGTGACATTTACACAATAATTAGTGGCTATTTTTAGCTCTTATTGCTGTATAAATGTCAATGGTTCCAAAATAGTGTCAAAAGTGTCCGATCTGTCCGCCGCAATGTCGCAGTCCCAATAAAAACGGCAGCTCACCGCCATTACTAATAAAAAAAAAATTATAATAAAAATGCCATAAATCTAACCCCTATATTGTAAATGCTATAACTTTTGCGCTAACCAATCAATATACACTTATTGCGATTTTTTTTTACCAAATATATGTAGAAGAATACATATCGGCCTAAACTGAGAAAGAAATGTGTTTTTTTATATTTTTTGGGTATTGGATATTTATTATAGCAAAAAGTAAAAAATATAGCTTTTTTTTCCCCAAAATTGTCAGTCTTTTTTGTTTATAGGGCAAAAAATAAAAACTGCAGAGGTCATCAAATACCACCAAAGAGAAAGCTCTATTTGTGGGAAAAAAAAGGACTTCAATTGTGTTTGGGTACAACGTCGCACATTTGCGCAATTGCCAGATAAAGCGATGCAGTGCTGAATCACAAAAAATGCTCTGTCATTAAGGGGGTAAAATCTTCCGGGGGTGAAGTAGTTCATGATGAAATAACAGTTAACCCCACAAATTTGTATGGGCAGTTGATCCATCTGATGGGAACCATATCCTTTTTGCTAAAGTTTTTTGTTGTATTTCCCAATTAACTGTTAAACATATGTAAAATACAATGAGTGGTCCTGTCTTTTTTCATTCCAATCCTCATTGATGGGGTGTCCTTTTTCTTATTTTTAGTCCATACAGTGGTTTGGATACAATGGTGTTGTATGTAATTTTTGTTACAGTGGAAATAACATTAGTTGATTACATTTTTGGTAAAGGAACATAGATTATGAACATTCTTCTAATGCCGCGTACACACGATCGGAATTCCGTCCAGAAAAAGACTGATGAGAGCTTTTCATCAGAAAATGCGACCGTGTGTAGGCTCCATCGGAATTTTGCTGGCCGAATTTCCAACAGCAAAGAATTG
>JAQSEC010000494.1:0-13850 GCA_028564925.1 Lithobates sylvaticus | reverse complement strand
CTGGAGGGCTCAGTCTGACAATTTAAGTGTACCCTAATGTGCTAATATGCTGTGCATACTTGTACATTATGGCATAACCTACCTAAGGGCCTCTAAAAAATAATAATGTTAGAAAAGTTTACTACCGCTTTAATATCATTGGAACCCAGGAGCCTCTCATGGGGCCCCCTACTGACCCGCATAGTTGCCAACATTTCAAAAATATTTTCAGGGACACTTTTTTACAAGTGCTATATTTAGAGTAGCTGACATCCCCTATGTTCATCTATGCATCACAATAGTAATTACAAAATTAAAAAAGGAATAATAATGGGACAGAACAAATATGAGGACTGAGATTTCCTTTAGTTGAACTAACAAAAGCGTGCCCATTCTAGAGCTGGTAACATTGAGGATATGCAGTATAGTTTTAAAGAACTATTTTTGTGGGTAAGAGGCATAGAGGAGGAGAATGGATAGTATAAAAGTGGGAAGTATGTGCAGGTGAGGGAGAGGAATGTGGAGGGTCTAACAGTGGGCACTATGTACATGAGAGGAGTGCGGAGGGTATGACAGAAGGCACTATGTACAGGAGAGGAGTGTGAAGAGTATGACAGTGAGCAGTATGTACAGGAGAGGAGAGTGGAGGGTACGACAGTGGGCACTATGTGCAGGAGAGAAGTGTATGACAGCGGGCACTATGTACAGGAGAGGAGTGTGTAGGATATGACAACGGGTGCTATGTATAGGAGAGAAGTGTGGAGGGTATGGCAGTGAGCAGTATGTACAGGAGAGAAGTGTGGAGAGTATGACAGTGGGCACTATGTATAGGAGAGGAGGATGAAGGAATATGGGAAGGAAAAATTTAAAGGTTTGTGGAAGGATGTTTAGGGACTGCGTAATGGTTAAGTGGGCCATACATGGATTGAAATTACACTAATTAAGCAGAGACCAGCTATAGTCGATCTATGTATGGGCTACCTGGTTTTACACAAGTCAACCTATTAACCGACTTGAGTACAACCAGCCTGTCAGGTTTTCCCTAAAATAATCAGTGCTGCCAGCTTTAGTTAGCAACACTGATCATTGTATTCACTGGCAGAACACAATAACACTGCAGGAGTGATTCCCCCATTCACAGGTCAGCAGGTGAGAGGGTGTGTGGGGACAGGCTGGGGAGAGATACTGGGTAGGCACTGGTTAGTATCAGAGTCAGATACACACAGGTTACATATGCCACGATCGTTAGAGCGAGAACAATAATTCTAGCCTTAGACCTCCTCTGTAACTTTAAACATGTAACCTGTAAAAAAATTTAAAGCATCGCTTAGTACACAAAAAAATCGTGCTAAGTGTTTTTTTTTTTTTTTTTGAATGAAACAGTTTCTTTTCAAAAAAACTTTTGAAAAATTGCTGCGCAAATATCGTGTAACATAAAAAGTTGCAAAGACCACCATTTTATTCCATAGGGTGTCTGCTAAAACAACATATATATATATATAATGCTTGAGGGTTCTGAGTAATTTTCTATCAAAAAAAAAAGATGATTTTTACATGTAGGAGAGAAGTGTCAGAATTGGCCTGGGTGGCAAGGGGTTAATTATCATAAGTAATATACAAATAATTATTATAAGCATTGTGAGTTCATCCTCTCAGTCTGCTGCAGAGTGTTCCAGCTTGTATTTAAACTGGCCGCTCTGTATGTAGCTTCTGACAGGCTGTGCAAGCAGCCCCATAGATGATAGCAGCCCCATATTTTAACCAGTGCTGGAGTGGGTCTTTAGCTACCTACCCCCTAAATGTGACTCCTGATCGCTGAGCTACAACCCTTGAAGTCGATCTTTTTTTTTTTATTTATTTTTTTTTTTTTGGGACAAATGGGCCTATCTTGAGAAAGGGGCCTGGAGCTGCAGCTCCAATAGCCCCTATGCTCCTGCCACACCCCTTAAAGGAGAATTGTACAAAAAAACAAGATTGGTTAAACCCACAAGTGCTTTTTTTACCACTACTATTCCTTTACATTGGCTTTTGGAATTTACAAATGCAGCAATTTAGAAATCAGATGAAAGGTTTAGCACTGGGAAACACTTTTTGTTAGATAAAAAGTGCATTTTATATACAACTATATAGATCAGACCAAAACGATGGACAAATGAGGAGGAATGAGGGACAGAGGGACATTGTTCCAAATCAGGGACAGTCCCTCAAAATCAGGGACAGTTGGGAGCTATGCTAAAGCGCCTGAAAAACGTCTCCAGTGTCAAAGGGGTCCAAAGCTTCCTTTTTTTAACCACTTGCCTACTGGGCACTTTCACCCCCTTCCTGCTCAGGCCAATTTTCAGTTTTCAGGCACGATCACACTTTGAATAACAATTGGGCGGTCATACAACACGGTACCCACATTAAGTTTTTATAATTTTTTTGAGACAGGTAGAGCTTTCTTTTGGTGGTATTTAACCTCTTGCCGACCAGCCGCCACAGTTTTACTGCGGCAGAATGGCACGGCTGGGCGAAACTACGTTATGTAACGTCGCTTTGCTCTGTGGCCACTAGGGGTGCACGCCCGCTGCTCCCCCACAGAGCCAAAGCGAGTGCCCGGCGGTCGCAAAACACACAGTTTCCGGTTCTCTGAGGGGAAAAGTGACAGATTGTCTGTTCACACAGAGTATGAACAGCGATCTGTCATCTCCCCTACACAGTCCCCTCCCCCTTCAGTTAGAAACACACACTAGGTAACACAATTAACCCCTTGATCACCCACTAGTGTTAACCCCTTCCCGGCCAGTGACATTTTTACAGTAGTTTTATATAGCACTGATCGCTGTATAAATGACAATGGTCCCAAAAATGTGTCAAAAGTGTCCGATGTGTCCGCCATAATGTCACAGTCACAATAAAAATCGCAGTTCGCCGCCTTTACTAGTAAAAAAAAAAAATTATTATGAAAATTCCATAAATCTATCCCCTATTTTTGTAGACACTATAACTTTTGCCCAAACCAATCAATATATTGATGATTATTGGGATTTTTATTTACCAAAAGTATGTAGAAGAATACACATCGGCCTAAACTGTGAAAAAAAAAAAATGTTTATATATATTTTTGGGCGATATTTATTATAGCAAAAAGTAAAAAATATTGCTCTTTTTTCCAAATTGTCGCTCTTTTTTGTTTATAGCGCAAAAAATAAAAACTTTTATGGGGGCATATACTCATGCCCCCATGAGTATATGCAAAATCAGCTTTCTAGTATCTGATCCCCTCACAGACTATAACTGACCAGAGATAAGGGATTTCCAGGTTCGGTCAGTTTCAGCCAGATTGAGAGACAGTTTTGTGTCTATGGTGGACAAAACAAGCTGCCTGCTCTCCTCTGGTGGGAATGACCGACCCGACAGGTTTAAAGATCTTGTCTGATTACTATTGTTGTCCTGAAGATTAACCAGCACTGGCAGTGACTCCACCTTTGTTTCCATCCCTCTAATCCCTCTTTCATAAACATGCAATTTAAACTTCAGGCGTTCATATTTTTGGCTGCTTCTGGCCTGCAAGACCTCTTCTGCAAGTTGGTTGGTTGGTTGTTAGACATTGACCACATGGCTATATTAGATCAATGACATCATGACCTGTAGCACCAACCCTCATCTAAACTCAATAGCCAGCCGAGTGTATATCTTTACCCATTCCTCTATACCCTCAGCATACCTACCTGCTTCCCCTTCAAACCAGCACTTATAGCATTTAGGGAAGTCTTCCAGCACCGACTTACATTACAGCTCTGATATGTCATGTGACAGAATACAGAGAGCCACAAAGTAAGCTGTTGCTGGAAGATGTGACAAGGCTTCACAATAAATCTGTTCTTTAAGATCACCCCCTTCAACCACGTGATCAATGGTGACCAGAAGATTTCTGTCAGGTAAAAAATGAATGGACTTTGCAAAGTGTGCCATTGTGCTGCATGTATTGGTGAGTAGTGATGGGCTTGGGTTCAGTCTGAACTTGGGGTCAACCTAACCCAGAAGTAAGATGTCATTCTTGGGCCAATCAGCTGTGGCCATGACATTCCCCGCCCCACAGCTGCATGTACACAAAGTGGCAGGGGTGTTTGTGCCATTATTGACCTAATATTTGCCACATGGTCATATTAGGTCATATAAGGTCAATGCTGTCATAAGAACACCAAGGGGTAGGGATCCTCAAGATATCATAGACCTAATATTGCCACATGGTCATAGTAGGTCATATTAGGTCAATGATGTCTTGGGAACACAAATGGGTAGGGATCCTCAAGACATCACTGACCTAATATTGCCACATGGTCATATTAGATCAATGATGTCATGAGTACACAAAGAGGTAGGGATCCTCAAGACATCATTGACCTAATATTGCCAGATGGTCATAGTAGGTCATATTAGGTCAATGATGTCATGAGAACACAAATGACATCATTGACCTAATATTGCTTCCTGGTCATATTAGGTCATATTAGGTCAATGGTGTCTTGAGAACAGAAAATGGGTAGGGATCCTCAAGACATCATTGACCTAAGATTGCTACATGGGCATATTAGGTCATATTAGGTCAATAATGTAATTAGAACACAAATGGGTAGAGATCCTCAAGACATCATTGACCTAATATTGCCTCATGGTCATATTAGGTCATATTAGGTCATATTAGGTCAATGATCTCATGAGAAAACAAAGGGGTAGAGATCCTCAAGACATCATTGACCTAATATTGCCTCATGGTCATATTAGGTCAATGATGTCTTGAGAACACAAATGGGTAGGGATCCTCAAGACACCATTGACCTAATATTGCCACATGGTCATATTAGGTCAATGATGTCATCAGTAAACAAAAAGAAAGGGATCCCCAAGACATCATTGACCTAATATTGCCACGTGGTCATATTAAGTCAATGATGTCATGAGTACACAAAGAGGTAAGGATCCACATAACATCAATGGCCTAATAAGGCCATGTGGCCATATTAGGTCAATGGCTTTGACCTAATATGGCCATATTAGGTCAATGATGTCACTAGCATCCCAACCCCAGCCCTTACTGCTGATTGGACCAGGGATGACAGTTTAATTCTGGATTCAGCCAAACCCAAGTTCAGACCAAACCCACCAATCAATGCAGCATAATGGCAAACTGCAAGGTCCATTTACTTTAGCCAACAGAAATCTGTCCCTGCTATAAAAAGAACTAGTTGGTTATGTTCAGTCCCTAGGCCAAAGGTTCTTAGTTCTCCTCTAAATCTCATGCAATGTATGTATTGCTGTTTATCGTGAATTCCTCAGTTGGATGATTCTTCTCAAGGCAGGTTAACATGCAAAACACACTATGTGAATCTGCTTGTGCTAATGAACTACAATGCACAACCACAGTGTGAATTGGCCCTAAGGGCCAATAAAGGGTTTCTTTGCTATAGCTGTAGACACCCTCCACTTCTTTGCAACAAATACACATTTAGTTTGTGTATTGCTTCCAGAATACTTTCATCTATACTCTTCACTCTGATGGGTGGGAAGGCCATTAGCACTTTGTGATCATATTGGTCTGGGATTACCGGTCGGTCCAGCTAGTTAGGTCCCATTTAGATACAAATCACTGATTATCAAGGAAGGCATTGAGCTAATTAATTAGCTCCAGACTTGTATCACTGATATCTAATTAAGTACAAATAATGTGTTATCAGTACACAGTAGCCAGTAAACAGAATGGAAAGCTAAGTGATTATTGGGCTACTGTAACGAAGGTGAGTCAGCCTTTTGCAGTTTGAGTCTCCCCAGTTGTTGTGAAAGTGTGACATTTTTTGGAATACAAAATAGCCGCCTTCAGTTATAAGTTATTTCTGCATTTTCATTGAACTCTAACAAATTTGTCAGTTTGACCGAGGGGAATCTGAGAACTAAGAATGTGCACAGGTACGCATTCCTAGTTCACTGCTGCAACATACATTATTGTACTCATGGCACTGGGTATTGTGCACAGGACTTCAAAAAAGGTGAATGGTGGTCATGACATTTTTTTTATTTATTTTTTAGTCTGTAGTGCGTAAAACAATCTCAAACTAACAACCAGTGCAAGAATAAAAAAGTCCACACACAAAAAGTGAGAACACAAAAAGGTGCGCAGGGTGTACACATGGTCTTCCTCTGAAGAGCCTTACCCTGATCCCCTGGGGACGCAAGGCTCCTGACAGGGACTGAGGTACTCACTGGCCCACCCAGGGCTGGTGCAAAGACACCCCAGGCACCCCTCACTACACCCCCTTTGCCCTGCCCATGTATGCAGCCTCACCAGCACCCATCAATGCAGCCTCACCAGTGCCCATCAAATGTAGCTTGTCAGTGCCCATCAAATGCAGCCTATCAGTGCCCATCAAAGGCAGCCTATCAGGGCCCAAATGCAGCTTATCAGTGCCCATCAATGCAGCCCATTAATGCAGCCTCACTGTGGAGGGGGGGGGGGGTGTGCCTTTGCTACAATCAACTGTCACACAGTGACTCCCCTCCCACTGCTGAAAGAGGAAGTAAAAATTCTAACACAATGTGCACTTTCTAAAGAATATAGCAAGCCTTAGACAGCAGATATACATATAAAACCTATGTAGGGAGATTTGTTTCCTACCCCTGCAAAGGCAACACCAGAATCGACCATGTGTGTTTAGGACCTCTATGGCACACGTGGTACCTGAGAGTTGTCACAGTGGGGTTGATTTACTGAAACTGAAGAGTGCAAAATCTGGTGCAATTTGGCATGGTAACCAATCAGCTTCTAACTTCAGCTTGTTCAATTAAAGGGTTTGTTAACCCCAAAAAAATAAAAAAAATACAGATCCTGGTCCCTTAAAGCATATTGCATAGCAAACTGCTTGTGCTATGTAATCTGCCCCCCTCTAAACTGTGAAAAAAAACCTCCCTGAATCTGTCACTTCCTGTATGCCTTCTCTATACTGACCACGATAACCAGGGCTGCTCAGCCCTGACCACTGTGGTCAGAGTACGTCCCTCCATCATACGCTGCCCTGCTCTGCTCTCCTCCCTTCCCCCTCACCCCCTCCTTCTTGCCTGTCACTTCCTGTATGTCCTCTCTATACTGACCATGATAACCAGGGCTGCTCAGCCCTGACCACCGTGGTCAGAGTATGTCCCTCCATCATACGCTGCCCTGCTCTGCTCTCCTCCCTCCCCCTCACCCCCTCCTTCCTGCCTGTCACTTCCTGTATGACCTCTTCTTACTGACCACGATAACCAGGGCTGCTCAGCCCTGACCACCGTGGTCAGAGTATTTCCCTCCGTCATATGCTGCCCTGCTCTGCCCCCCCCCCTCCTGCCGCTATTATTAAAAATAAAACCCTACAAGGGTCACTGCCAGCTCCTCTATTAGAGGCTGGCATACCACACTATGTAAATCCTTTTAAAAAACGAGCATTCGAAAATACCGCATTAGAGCTGTCTTCAGGCCGGTTAGGTAACTCGTGGCCACTTTACAGCTCCGATACATTGCTTCTGTGGAGGAGATGAGCGGCCACGTGATCTTCCCGGCTGACATCAGAGGGAGATCACGGCTCCTCCTACAGAAGACATTCATCGGAGCTGTAAAGCAGGCGCGAGTCACGTGAGCGGCCTGAAGACAGCTCCAATGTGGTATTTAGAGCGCTTGTTTTTTTTTTTTTTTAATTACCTGCATAGGGGGTTATTTACTAAAGGCAGATCCACTTTTCACTACAAGTGCAAACTACAAGTGCAGAGCTACAGTAGAGTACTACAGAGTACTAGAGAACTACAGCAGAGCTTCCCCTCATTTCAGATCTACCCCTCAGATTTACAGCGACTGCACTTCCAAGTGCACTTTCAGTGCAATTTCAAGTGCACTTTGCACTTGTAGTTTGCACTTGTAGTGCAAAGTGGATTTGCCTTTCGTAAATAACCCTCATAGTGTGATATGCCAGCCTCTAATAGAGGGGCTGGCATAGTCTTATATAAATGTGTTAACAAATCCTTACAGCTTTGACAAAAAAAACAAAACTGGAAGCTAATTGGTATCTATGCAGAGCTGCACCAGATTTCACACACTTCACTTTTAGTAAATCTACCCCAGTGGCGGAGATTTACTAAAACTGGTGCACACAGAATCTGGTGCAGCTTTGCATAGTAACCAATCAGCTTCCAGAGTTTATTGTCAAAGCTTAAATGAACGAGCTGAAGTCAGAAGCTGATTGGTTACTATGCACACCTGCACTCGATTCTGTGTGCACCAGTTTTAGTAAAATATTTGAACATTTTTAGGAATTTGGTCATTCAACCCCCTTTGTCGACACAAGACCTATATTTTGGCCATAACACCCAATACCGTTAGGTAAGGCTCTAAACCAGGGGTTTCAAACTGGCTGCCCTCCAGCTGTTGCAAAACTACAAGTCCCATGAGGCATTGCAAGGCTGACAGTTACAAGCATGACTCCTACAGGTAGAGGCATGATGGGACTTGTAGTTTCACAACAGCTGGAGGACCGCTAGTTTGAGACCCCTGCTCTAAATTATGCAGCACTGTGATTGAGTGCACAGTGCTGGGGTCATCAGGAGCCCACCCTACAGCATACCTCCCAACTTTTTGAGATGGCAATGAGGGACACCTATCAGCAAAAGTATGCAGGAATAGGACACACCCACTTGCCACGCCCCCTTAAAGGAGAATTGTACACAAAAAAACAAGATTGGTTAAGCCCACAAGTGCTTTTTTTACCACTATTATTCCTTTATTTTGGCTTTTGGAATTTACAAATGCATCAATTTAGAAATCAGATGAAAGGTTTAGCACTGGGAAACACTTTTTGATAGATAAAAAGTGCATTTTATATACATCTACAGTGGGGATCGAAAGTTTGGGCACCCCAGGTAAAAAATGTGTATTAATGTGCATAACGAAGCCAAGGAAAGATGGAAAAATCTCCAAATGGCATCAAATTACAGATTAGACATTCTTATAATATGTCAAAAAAAAGTTAGATTTTATTTCCATCATTTACACTTTCAAAAAAACAGAAAACAAAAAAATGGCGTCTGCAAAAGTTTGGGCGCCCTGCAGAGTTAATATCTTGTACTGCCCCCTTTGGCAAGTATCACAGCTTGTAAACGCTTTTTGTAGCCAGCCAAGAGTCTTTCAATTCTTGTTTGAGGTATCTTTGCCCATTCTTCCTTACAAAAGTCTTCCAGTTCTTTGAGATTTCTGGGCCGTCTGTCACGCACTGCTCTTTTAGGGTCTATCCATAGATTTTCAATAATGTTGAGGTCAGGAGATTGGGAAGGCCATGGCAAAACCTTCAGTTTACGCCTCTTGATGTAATCCCCCGTGGATTTTGAGGTGTGTTTAGGATCTTTATCCATTTGTAGAAGCCATCCTCTCTTTAACTTCAGCTTTTTCACAGATGGCATCAAGTTACCATCCAAAATTTGCTGAAATTTTATTGAATCCATTTTTCCTTCTACTCGTGAAATGTTCCCTGTGCTACTGGCTGCAATACAACCCCAAAGCATGATTGATCCACCCCCATGCTTAACAGTTGGACAGAGTTTTTTTTTTTTAAATTCTGTGCCCTTTCTTCTCCAAACGTACCTTTGCTCATTCCGGCCAAAAAGTTCTATTTTAACCTCATCAGTCCACAGAACTTGTTTCCAAAATGCCTCAGGCTTGTCTATATGTTCATTTGCAAAATTCAAACGCTGATTTTTGTGGTGAGGACGTAGAAGAGGTTTTCTTTTGATGACTCTTCCATGAAGACCATATTTGTACAAGTATCTCTTTATAGTGGAATAGTGTACCACAACTCCAGTGTCTGCCAGATCTTTCTGGAGGGATCGTGCAGTCAAACGTGGGTTTTGAATTGCTTTTCTCACAATCCTGCGAGCTGTTCCGTCTGATATTTTTCTTGGTCTTCCAGATCTTGCTTTAACTTCCACTGTTCCTGATGACTGTCATTTCTTAATTACATTCCGAACAGAGGATATTGACATCTGAAAACGCTTTGCTATCTTCTTATAGCCTTCTCCAGCTTTGTGAGCGTCAACAATTTTTTAGTTTTTTAGACAACTGCTTAGAAGAACCCATGGTGCTGATTGTTGGGGCAAGGTCAGATGAGTCTGGCCATTTAAAACCTTTGAGATTGACATCACCTGGTCTTCCCAGACGATGATTGAGAACAATCCATGACACTGGCAGGTCTCAGCTTTGCAAAGGGGGCAGTGCATGCTATAAATTCTGCAAGGTGGCCAAACTTTTACAGACGCCATTTTTTTGTTTTCTATCATTTTGAAAGTGTAAATGATGGAAATAAAATCTAACTTTTTTTGACATATTATAAGAATGTCTAATCTGTAATTTGATGCCATTTGGAGATTTTTCCATCTTTCCTTGGCTTCGTTATGCACATTAATACACATTTTTACCTGGGGTGCCCAAACTTTCGATCCCCACTGTATATAGAGCAGACCAAAATGAGGGACAAATGTGGAGGAAAGAGGGACAGAGAGACATTGCTCGAAATCAGGGACAGTCCCTCGAAATCAGGGACAGTCCCTCGAAATCAAGGACAGTTGGGATCTATGCCTACTGCCTCCCCATCATCAGTAGCTGACCGTAAGCTTTCGGTGACATCTCGGTCAGATGCACAGAACAAAACTGCGACCCATAAACTGGCTGAGCATTAGGGCCCACCTGCCATGCTGACGCATATAAAGCTGCCATAAAGAGGTTCAGGAAAGGAAAAACACAGCGAGTAATCATTTTAATGACTTACTTTTCTGTGCTTTTACCTGCAATTTTGTTGGTGACGGGGTTCCTTTAACACTAGGCACGCTAATGCACAGATTAATGTTAATGAACGTTTCCGTTAATGCCTATGAATGGGCCCTGAATATGAACTTCAAGACCGCCCACCGCACTTATACTGCGGCAGGGCGGCCCCGCTGCGCTGGATCACGTACATGATTTCGTATTTCCGGGTAGAGGCGTGCAAACGCGCCGCCCCAGTTATGCTGCCATTCCCTACAGCGCCAGCTGATCAGCGGGTCCTATGATTTATGGCTGGACCCCGCCAATCGGCTGAGCGAATGACAGAAGAGATCCCTGTGTAGGTAAACAACACAGGGCTCTCTACTGACAGCAGCGATGTGCCCTGCAAAGCAGAGAGTAAAAAGCAGCACATTGCTTAGTACAAATAGCACACAGTACACACAGTAAACATTGTTAGGCACACATTTAACCCCTTGATCATCCTAGATGTTAACCACTTCCCAGCCAGTGTCATTTGTACAGTGACAGTGCATATTATAAGCAACGATCACTATATTAGTGTCACTGGGGATGTCAGTGGCAGTCAGTCAGTTCCCACCCCAGCGTCAGTTAGTGTCAGATTTCCCGCCACACTATCGCAGTCCCAATATAAGTCGATGATCACCGTCATTAGGCTCCATGCACACTGGTTTTAAAATTACTGCTTCTACAGTTTTGTGTTTTGCCTGTAGAAGCAGCTCAATGCTAGCCTATGTTTCCATGCACATTGGGATGATTAGAGGCATATTTTGAGCTCAATGTTAGACCCCCATACACACTATACAACTTTTGTTGTCTGATTTCCTTCAGAATTACCAAAACCATGTAGTGCAAGGGCCTGCCTGATTGCATAAAAATTTAAACTCTTATGCCGCGTACACACGATCTGAGTTTCCGGCAGACCAGAGTCCGTCGGACAATTCGATCGTGAGTGAGCTCCAGCGGACTTTTTCTTCCCAAAAGTCTGGCGGACCTAGAAATAAGACTGGCTTCAAAATTGTCCGCCGGACTCGACATACAAAAACCGACACTAGGGCTATTGGCTACTGGCTATGAACTTCCTTATTCTACGTCATCACGTTCGAATCCGCCGGACTTTTGGAGTGATCGTGTGTGGCCAAGTCCGTTTGCTTGAAAGTCTGGCGATCGTGTATACGCAGCATTAAGGTTTGACCTCATATTACAGTGGAACCTTGGTTAACGAGTAACGCGGTTAACGAGCGGTTTGAAAGACGAGCAACTTAATTTTTTAAATTCTTGTTGTCTGGTCTCGCAAAATTAGCAGAATTCAACCTAATGGGGCGTGCAGTACCGCATTTGGCCAGAGGTGCGGGGGCGCCGGTGACACTCGGAACGGTTCGGAGCCGTTCGGAAATACTCGGAACCACTCGGAAATACTTGGAAACACTCAAAAATACTCCGTTCCCGAGTGTTTCCGAGCCTTTGCGAGGCTTTCCAAGTTCAGCCGAGCTGTCCCTGAGTATTTCTGAGGCTCTCTGGCCAAATCTGGCAACATGCGGTATTGCATGCAATAGAAGTCAATGTGGAACGAATTATCTTTGTTTCCATTGACTTCTATGGGGAAACTCGCTTTGATATGCGAGTCCTTTGGATTACAAGCCTTCTCCTGGAACGGATTATGCTGGTAATCCAAGGTTCCACTGTATATGGTTTTGTTAAATCTAAAGGAAAAAATCTACAGAAAATTGTATTGTGTGTATCCAGCTTTAGAGGCAGGGGAACAAAAAAACTTTCTGGTTTGCCTTTCTGATTGGAGCTTTCTGGCAGAAAAAAACTCTTCAATACTCGTCTAAACTGTGTACAAAAAACGCTCTATAAGCATTTTCTTCTGCCAAGTGTGCGTGAATAAAAATGAATAAAAAAAAAATGAATAAATAATGAATAAATAAATAAATAAAAATTGGATTATTTATATCCCGAGGTCTGATATAAGTTTCACCCAAACCAATCAGTATACACTTATTGGGATTTTTTTTTTACCAAAGACATGTAGCAGAATACATTTTGGCCAAAATGTATAAAGAAATTGGATTTTTTTTTAATTGTTTTATTTGGATATGTTTTATAGCAGAAAGTAAAAAATATTGTTTTTTTTTCAAAATTTTTTAAATATTTTTTAAATACATCTAAAATATTTATATTGCAAAAAATAAATAACCCAGTGGTGATCAAATACCACCAAAAGAAAGCTCAGTTTGTGTGAAATGTAATGATATGAATATGGTTTGGGTACATGACAACGCAATGACCAGTTAACCACTTGCCGCCCGCCATATAGCAGAATGACGGCGGCAAAGTGGTTTCAAAATCCTGACCTCATGTCATATGACGTCCTCAGGATATTGAGCCGCATCATGGCGATCATTGTTGCGGGGTGTCAGTCTGACACCCCGCAACTCCAACGGAGACTCTTTACCACGTGATCAGCCGCGTCCAATCACGGCTGATCACAGTGTAAATAGGAAGAGCCGTTGATGCTCCTCTGACAGGGGGGGTCTGTGCTGATTATCAGCGCAGCCCCCCCGAGGATGCCAACACTGGACCACCAGGGACGCCACCAGGGATGCCCAGCACCAGGTATGCCACCCTAGACCACCAGGGATGCCAGTCAGTGCCCACAATGGATGCCAATCAGTGCCCACAAATGATGCCAATCAGTGCCCACAATGGGAATCACTGATTGGCATGCATTATTGTTTTGCATTGATTGTCATCCATCAGTACAATACATTACACTGCAATGCCGCCTATCAGTGCCCATCCATGCCGCCTATCAGTGCCCATACGTGCTGCCTATCAGTGCCCATCCATGCCGCCTATCAGTACCCATACGTGCTGCCTATCAGTGCCCATCCATGCCGCCTATCAGTGCCCATCCATGCTCATCTGTGCTGCCTATCCATGCCCATCCGTGCCGCCTATCCATGCCAATCCGTGCCACCTATCAGTGCCAATTTGTGCCACCTATCAGTGCCCATCCGTGTCACCCATCAGTGCC
>JAQSEC010000244.1:0-13875 GCA_028564925.1 Lithobates sylvaticus | reverse complement strand
GGGCAGGTTTCCTGTGCTTAGAACTTTCCCTGCAAAAAAGTGTCATTTTTGCAGGAAAAAAGCTATTTAAAAGCACTCGCGGCTAATGAATTGATGGCTCCTGTAACACAGAGAACTGTCATTCATTGATAAAAAACAAAAAAAAGCGTAGGGGTCCCCCCAAATTCAATAACCAGGCCCTTCAGGTCTGGGATGGATATTAAGGGGAACCCCAGCCAAAAAAAAAAAATGGCGTAGGGTCCCCCTCAAAATCCATACCAGACCCTTGAGGTCTGGTATGGATTTTAAGGGGAACCCTAGCCAAAAAAAAATGGCATGGGGGTCCCCCTCAAAATCCATACCAGACCCTTATCCGAGCACGCAACCTGGCAGGCCGCAGGAAAAGAGGGGGGGACGAGAGCGGCCCCCCCCTCCCGCCTGAACCGTACCAGGCCACATGCCCTCAACATTGGGAGGATGCTTTGGGGGTCTAAGACCCCCAAAGCACCTTGTCCCCATGTTGATGAGGACAAGGGCCTCTTCCCCACAACCGTGCTTGTGGGGGAAGGTGGTTGTGGGGGTCTGCGGGCGGGGGGCTTATCGGAATCTGGAAGCCCCCTTTAACAAGGGGACCCCCAGATCCCGCCCCCCCCTGTGTGAAATGGTAAGGGGGTACTTTTGTACCCCTACCATTTTACCAAAAAAGTGGCAAAAATGGTAAAAATGACAGGAGACGGTCTTTGACAATTCCTTTATCTTCTAAATCTTCTTTCTTCATCCTTCGGTTTCTTCATCTTCTCCTTCCGTCATCTTCTTCCATCTTCTTCTTCCATTTTCTTCTTCCTCCGATCCGCTTCTTCTTGCGCTGGTCTTCTCGTCCTTCTCGTCCGGCATCTTCTTCCGTCGGCGTCGGTGTTGGTGTCTCTGTCTCTTCTTGGGCCACTCCACGCAATGGGAGGCTCCCGCTGTGTGAGGCTCCGCTCCGTCTGACAGGTCTTTTATAATGGAGGGCACCTGGTGACCCCGCCCCCTCTGACGCACGGGGACGTCAAAGGGGGGCGGGGTCACCAGGTGCCCTCCGTTTTAAAAGACCTGTCAGACGGAGCGGAGCCTCACACAGCGGGAGCCTCCCATTGCGCGGAGCGGCCCAAGAAGACACCGACGCCGACGGAAGAAGATGCCGGACAAGAAGGACGAGAAGACCAGCGCAAGAAGAAGCGGATCGGAGGAAGAAGAAAATGGAAGAAGAAGATGGAAGAAGATGACGGAAGGAGAAGATGAAGAAACCGAAGGATGAAGAAAGAAGAAAGAAGATTTTAATAAAGGAATTGTCAAAGACCGTCTCCTGTCATTTTTACCATTTTTGCCACTTTTTTGGTGAAATGGTAGGGGTACTTTTGTACCCCCTTACCATTTCACACAGGGGGGGGGGGCGGGATCTGGGGGTCCCCTTGTTAAAGGGGGCTTCCAGATTCCGATAAGCCCCCCGCCCGCAGACCCCCACAACCACCGGGCACGGTTGTGGGGAAGAGGCCCTTGTCCTCATCAACATGGGGACAAGGTGGTCTTAGACCCCCAAAGCATCCTCCCAATGTTGAGGGCATGTGGCCTGGTACGGTTCAGGCGGGAGGGGGGGCGCTCCCGTCCCCCCTCTTTTCCTGCGGCCTGCCAGGTTGCGTGCTCGGATAAGGGTCTGGTATGGATTTTGAGGGGGACCCCACGCCATTTTTTTGGGCTAGGGTTCCCCTTAAAATCCATACCAGACCTCAATGGTCTGGTATGGATTTTGAGGGGGACCCTACGCCATTTTTTTGGGCTGGGGTTCCCCTTAATATCCATCCCAGACCTGAAGGGCCTGGTTATTGAATTTGGGGGGACCCCTACGCTTTTTTTTTTTCATTTTTTTTATTTTTTATCAATGACTTTTTTTTTATGAATGAGTTTCAATGAATGACTGTTCTCTGTATTACGGGAGCCGTCAATACACATTAGCCGCAAGTGATTTTAAATAGCTTTTTTACTTTCAAAAATGACACTTTGCGCAGAGACAGTTCTAAACACGGGAAACATGCGCCCCTTCACAGCATACTATAGACACCCCCCAGGTACGAAATTTAAAGGAATATTACACTTTTATTGTTTCAATTTAAGCATTATTAAAATCACTGCTCCTGAAAAAACGGCCGTTTTTAAAACTTCTTTTTGCATTGATACATGTCCCCCTGGGGCAGGACCCAGGTCCCCAAACACTTTTTATGACATTAACATGCATATTAGCCTTTAAAATTAGCACTTTTAATTTCGAACGTTCGCATCCATTATAACTAATAGCGTTCTTAAGCTCGCACGGACTTTAGGTCCGTTCGCGGGTTCTGGTGCGAGCCGAACGGGGGGGTGTTCGGCTCATCCCTAATCTTGTGTATTCCTTGTAAAGTGCTTTGAGAAGCCACCTTTAACCACTTGGGCAAAACTACGTTATGTTACATCGCTTCGCCCTGTGGCCACTAGGGGTGCGCAGAGGCTCGTGCGTCCGCCCGCTACTCGCCCCCGGAGCCGATGCGAGTGCCCGGTGGGCGCGATGACCGCCGGGCTCCCGCGATTGCTCGTGACAGAGCAAAAACCGGGATCTCGGTTCTCTGAAGGGAGAAGAGACTGATCGTGTGTTCATACAAAGTATGAACAGCAATCTGTCATCTCCCCTACACAGTCCCATCCCCCCTTCAGTTAGAACACAATTAACCCCTTAATCGCCCCCTAGTGTTAACCCTTCCCTGCCAGTGAAATTTTTACCGTAATCAATGTATTTTTATAGCACTGATCGCTGTATAAATGCCAATGGTTCCAAAAATATGTCAAAAGTGTCCGCCATAATGTCGCAGTCCCGATAAAAATCGCAGATCGCCACCATTACTAGTAAAAAAATAATAATAATAAAAATGCTATAAATCTATCCCCTATTTTGTAGATGCTATAACTTTTGTGCAAATTATCTATATTGCGATTTTTTTTTTTTACCAAAAATCTGTAGAAGAATACATATCGGCCTAAACTGAGAAAAAATTGGCTTTTTTTTTTAAAAAAAGGGGGGGGGGGTATTTATTATAGCAAAAAGTACAAAATATTGTGTTTTTTTTTTTTCAAAATTGTCGCTTTTCTCTTGTTTATAGCACAAAAAATAAAAAACGCAGAGATGATCAAATACCACCAAAAGAAAGCTCTATTTGTGGGAAAAAAAATGATCTCAATTTTGTTTGGGTTGCAGTGCCGCACGACCACGCAATTGTCAGTTAAAGCGACGCAGTGCCGAATTGCAAAAAATGGCCTGGTCATTCAGCAGCCAAATCTTCCGGGGCGAAGCGGTTAAAGGCACTATATAAAATACGTTTATTGTTATGGACTATTTTTGTAACTGTAGTCAAATTGTTTTGGGAGATATTTTCTCTGTTTTTATCTCGGTTTTGTTACTCTGTATTAATCTATTGTATAAACGTTTTGTGTCATTAACAGCATATTATATTATATTACCATATATACTCGAGTATAAGCCAAGTTTTTCAGTACATTTTTTTTTGTGCTGAAAATGCCCCCCTCGGCTTATACTGGAGTCAAGCACTATTCTGCAGCAGAGAATGACATTTTCCGAACCGACTTTGGGGCCCCGTATCTCGGGACCACTTGGGGCCAGGAACCTCAGGAATTTGGTGTGCAAACCCAATGGAACCAGCACTACAACATATCCAAATTTTGGGGTTCCTAGCACCAAGTGGCCCCGAGATACGGGGCCCCAAAGTCGGTTCGGAAAATGTCATTCTCTGCTGCAGAAAAGTGCTTGACATTTTCCGAACCGACTTTGGGGCTCCAAAGTCGGTCAACTGTGTCCATCTGCAGCAATGTCATTTCGGAACTCTTTGGGTCCAGAGACCCCAATTTTGGCTGCAGCTAGGGGGCATCTAGGAACCCTTAACTACCAAGTTTGAAGTTCAGGGGACCTATGGCTGCAAATGGGCACAATGAGGCTGCAAATGGGCATTGTTGACCCTCTTTTCCACTTACAGTAGTTGCGCATTTCTCACCCTAGGCTTATACTCGCATCAATAAGTTTTCCCATTTTTTGTGGTAAAATTAGGTGCCTCGGCTTATATTCGGGTCAGGTTAAAACTCTAGTATATACAGTAGTTACCTGTAGTTTTTGTTTAGCTCACAAGATAGAAAAAATTTACTTATTTTTTATTTATTTTTAGTATTCCATCTAGTGTTCATTGTTAGTATTGCCACAGCTGAGCAACAGAAGATGCTTTTCTTTTTTTATTCCAGGACAATACTTTGCAAAGGTTTCAAAAAGAGGACCAATTATAAAGAACTGGTACTGAAATCTGAATGCCTTTTCCTTGTATGTCACTTTTTCTGTATATTTACAATCGATCAACTGGCTAACTGTAGTGGAATTTTTTTTTAAAAAGAATAAAAAAAAAAAGTATTAATAAAAAAAAAAAAAAAACATAAACCAAAATCATATTTTCTGACTTCCTGTCCTCTGATGAATGCTCTCCTTGCCCGGCCTGTCAGTTTAGGTGGACGGCAATGTAGATTTGCAGTTGTGCCATACTGCCATATTTTGGATGATGGATTGAGCAGTGCTCCGTGAGATGTTCAAAGCTTGGAATATTTTTTTTAAAACCTAACCCTGCTTTATACTTCTCCACAACGTTATCCCTGACCTGTCTGGTGTGTTCCTTGGCCTTCATGATGCTGTTTGTTCACTAAGGTTCTCTAACAAACCTCAGAGGGCTTCACAGAACAGCTATATCTATACTGAGATTAAATTACAGATGGACACTATTTACTAATTAGATGGGTTCTGAATGCAATTGGTTCCACTAGATTTTAATTAGGGGTATCAGAGTAAAGGGGGCTGAATACAAATGCACGCCACACTTTTCACATATTTATCTGTAAAAAAATTGGAAAACCATTTATCATTTTCCTTCCACTTCACAATTATGTGCCGTTTTGTCTATCACATAAAATCCCAATAAAATACATTTAGGTTTTTGGTTGTAACATGTGTGGCAGAGCAAGGCTCTGTCCCTATGAAAATAGGGTTAAAGTGGACACAGAGTCTGCATATCAGCGGATTGCAGAGCTACAGAACATAAATTTAAAACAGAGAAAACTGCTCTGGCAGTTTTCTCCGGATCTTGCTATTTCTGGAAGGGGTTCTGTAGTTTGGAGATCCTTCAGAGTCTTGGGTGGGACGGGATCTCCAACCCTGTGTCCGGGTCTTGTGGACAGCCAGCAGGGTGTGTGCCCAGGTGCACACAGCCTATATAACGAGGGGCTGGTGAGAGCAGAAGGGGGAAGGAAGGTGGAGCAGTGGCTGCTACTGAGTGTCTCTGTGTGAGGATAGATGCTGTGTGCGTCTAAAGCCCCATACACACGCGCGGACAATCCGCGGACCAGGTCGGTCGGATCCTGTCCGTCATACTTTGTCTGATGTTGGTTTTGCGTACACACGGTCGGACAAAGTTGTCGGAAAATCCGATCATTCTGAACGTGGTGACGTTTGTTGCCTACGACGGGACTACGTAGAGGCTAGTAGCCAATAGCTTTGGTCTTGTAATGTGATCTGAGCATGCGTAGCACTTTGTCCGGTCGGACAAGCGTACACACGCTCGGATTTGGTGTGATCGGACCGGGTTGAAGGGAAATCTTTCCAGCAGGAGATAAGACTTTGTCCGACGGACAAACCGACGAACACTGTCCGATGGTGCATACACACGGTCTGATTTTTCAACAACCTTGTCCGATCGGACCAAATTGATGAAAAAGTCCGACCGTGTGTATGGGGCTTAAGAAGCTCAAAGCTTCAACTGTGGCAGATACTCAGATGGGCTGTGGCAGGTGCTCAGGTACTCGAGTACTCAGATGGACTGTGACAGGTACTCAGATGGACTGTGACAGGTACTAAGATGGACTGTGACAGTTACTCAGATGGACTGTGACAGGTACTAAGATGGACTGTGACAGTTACTAAGATGGACTGTGACAGTTACTAAGATGGACTGTGACAGTTACTCAGATGGACTGTGACAGGTACTAAGATGGACTGTGACAGTTACTCAGATGGACTGTGACAGTTACTCAGATGGACTGTGACAGTTACTCAGATGGACTGTGACAGTTACTCAGATGGACTGTGACAGTTACTCAGATGGACTGTGACAGGTACTCAGATGGACTGTGACAGTTACTCAGATGGACTGTGACAGTTACTCAGATGGACTGTGACAGTTACTCAGATGGACTGTGACAGTTACTCAGATGGACTGTGACAGTTACTCAGATGGACTGTGACAGGTACTCAGATGGGCTGTGGCAGGTGCTCAGGTACTCGAGTACTCAGATGGACTGTCACAGTTACTCAGATGGACTGTGACAGGTACTAAGATGGACTGTGACAGGTACTAAGATGGACTGTGACAGGTACTAAGATGGACTGTGACAGGTACTAAGATGGACTGTGACAGGTACTCAGATGGACTGTGACAGGTACTCAGATGGACTGTGACAGGTACTCAGGTACTCGAGTACTCAGATGGACTGTGACAGTTACTAAGATGGACTGTGACAGGTACTCAGGTACTCGAGTACTCAGATGGACTGTGACAGTTACTCAGATGGACTGTGACAGTTACTCAGATGGACTGTGACAGTTACTCAGATGGACTGTGACAGTTACTAAGATGGACTGTGACAGTTACTAAGATGGACTGTGACAGTTACTAAGATGGACTGTGACAGTTACTAAGATGGACTGTGACAGTTACTAAGATGGACTGTGACAGTTACTAAGATGGACTGTGACAGTTACTCAGATGGACTGTGACAGTTACTCAGATGGACTGTGACAGTTACTCAGATGGACTGTGACAGTTACTCAGATGGACTGTGACAGGTACTCAGATGGGCTGTGGCAGGTGCTCAGGTACTCGAGTACTCAGATGGACTGTCACAGTTACTCAGATGGACTGTGACAGGTACTAAGATGGACTGTGACAGGTACTAAGATGGACTGTGACAGGTACTCAGATGGACTGTGACAGGTACTCAGATGGACTGTGACAGGTACTCAGATGGACTGTGACAGGTACTCAGATGGACTGTGACAGGTACTCAGATGGACTGTGACAGTTACTCAGGTACTCGAGTACTCAGATGGACTGTGACAGTTACTAAGATGGACTGTGACAGGTACTCAGGTACTCGAGTACTCAGATGGACTGTGACAGTTACTCAGATGGACTGTGACAGTTACTCAGATGGACTGTGACAGTTACTCAGATGGACTGTGACAGGTACTCAGATGGACTGTGACAGGTACTCAGATGGACTGTGACAGGTACTCAGATGGACTGTGACAGGTACTAAGATGGACTGTGACAGTTACTAAGATGGACTGTGACAGTTACTAAGATGGACTGTGACAGTTACTAAGATGGACTGTGACAGGTACTAAGATGGACTGTGACAGGTACTCAGATGGGCTGTGGCAGGTGCTCAGGTACTCGAGTACTCAGATGGACTGTGACAGTTACTAAGATGGACTGTGACAGTTACTCAGATGGACTGTGACAGTTACTCAGATGGACTGTGACAGTTACTAAGATGGACTGTGGCAGGTGCTCAGGTACTCGAGTACTCAGATGGACTGTGACAGTTACTCAGATGGACTGTGACAGGTACTAAGATGGACTGTGACAGTTACTCAGATGGACTGTGACAGTTACTCAGATGGACTGTGACAGTTACTCAGATGGACTGTGACAGTTACTCAGATGGACTGTGACAGTTACTCAGATGGACTGTGACAGGTACTAAGATGGACTGTGACAGTTACTCAGATGGACTGTGACAGTTACTCAGATGGACTGTGACAGTTACTCAGATGGACTGTGACAGGTACTAAGATGGACTGTGACAGTTACTCAGATGGACTGTGACAGTTACTCAGATGGACTGTGACAGTTACTCAGATGGACTGTGACAGTTACTCAGATGGACTGTGACAGTTACTCAGATGGACTGTGACAGTTACTCAGATGGACTGTGACAGTTACTAAGATGGACTGTGACAGTTACTAAGATGGACTGTGACAGGTACTAAGATGGACTGTGACAGGTACTAAGATGGACTGTGACAGGTACTAAGATGGACTGTGACAGGTACTAAGATGGACTGTGACAGGTACTAAGATGGACTGTGACAGTTACTCAGATGGACTGTGACAGTTACTAAGATGGACTGTGACAGGTACTCAGATGGGCTGTGGCAGGTGCTCAGGTACTCGAGTACTCAGATGGAATGCGACAGGTACTCAGATGGGCTGTGACAGGTACTTTGATGGGTGGTGACAGGTACAGCACAATTACAGTACAGTTCAATAAAGAAGGGACAGGAGGGCCCGGCTCGTAAAGCTTACATTCTAAAGGGAGGGGGTGGTGGTACAAAAGGTAATAGATGCAGGGAATGATTTTTTTTATTGGCTCTTTACACGGATCTGGGATGGGCTGTGTCTGAGGGACACGCCTCATCCCTGATCGCCGCGGGCTCGCAGGAGTGGCAAGAAGCCGAGGACGTCATATGACGCCCACCCAGGATGGGAGATCCCATCTACGGACGTCATTTGACTATGGCCCGGGATTGAAGTACTATGGCCTGGTTTTTGGTGTCATAGACTTCAATGGATCAAAAGTGTGTATTGAAAAACGCAAAATGCACCTGAAATATGCAAACTGCAACCTGCATAGGTGTGAACCAGGCCTAATACAGGAGGTGTGTTACTAGCCAGATCACCAGGTGAAAACAGAGAAAAAAAAAAAAGTCTAAAAAAATAAAATGAATACATCCACCACTTGGTTTGGTAAGCTGCGATTATATTACATTTTTGGCTTTGGGTTTAATACCGCTTTAACATCCAAGAACATTTTTTGGAAAGAATAATACATAGATATGTTATCTTTAATGCCTTTTGTTAAAAATAGATAACAGATATGATTAAAAACACATTCTGAAAAAAAAGCCGATAAGCAGAGGAATGTTCATTGCACATTTACTAACTAGTTGCAGGCATTCTGCATTGAAGCCAGTGTTATGGGAATGAAACATTGAGAACGTTGCGGTGGACTGTTCCAACATGTGGAAATAATATTGAATGCCTATAAGAATTTTAATGGTTTATCATGGTTTTTCTATGTTGAATCCAGCAGAAGTTTCTGACTTTAAAAATTGGGCACTAAAGCTGTGGGATTGTGGCTGAATTTGCCATTGCCTCCAAAGAGACCACTTAAGTAGTGTACACACGATCCGAAAATCGTACGATCCTTCCTCGGACGATCGTTTTCGTACGATATTTGGATTGTGTGTACGGGCCATTAAAGTGCAAACAATATCCATGGTGTAAAACCATAAATCATGAAAATCGATTAAAAAAAAAAAATCAGTACAGTGTGCAACAACAATTAAGCAAATGTCCAATGTATCAATAGTGTACAAAATACCCGTATTCGTAAATAAAGAATAAAAACAGTGTGTGAGAGCGATCGCGCACACATGCTCTGCGCATGCACGATCGCTCTCACACACTGATGTGTTTTTATTCTGCATTTACGAATACAGGTATTTTGTGCACTATTGATACATTGGACATTTGCTGTCTATTGACGGCGGAGCGGTGCGGCTCTTGTGGCGGGACGCCGTCATATGACGGCGTCTACATTTTGGCCACTAGGGGGCGCGCGCGTGCCCGCCGCGTCGCTGGGGACCCGATGCGTGTGCCCGGCACCCGCCAGTGCCCAGTAACAGAGCAGGATGTGGATCTGTGTATGTAAACACACAGATCCACAGTCCTGTCACTGGAGAGGAGACCGATGGTGTGTCCCTTGTACATAGGGACACCGATCGGTCCCCTCCCCCAGTCAGTTCCTCCCCTCACAGTTAGAATCACTAACATAGGGAACATATTAACCCCTGCAGCGCCCCCTAGTGTTAACCCCTTCCCTGCCAGTCACATTTATACAGTAATTAATGCATTTTTATAGCACGGATCGCTGTATAAATGTGAATGGTCCCAAAAATGTGTCAAAAGTGTCCAATATGTCCGCCGCAATGTCGCAGTCATGATAAAAATCGCAGATCGCCGCCATTACTAGTAAAAAAAAAATAAATAATAAAAATAAAAATGCTATAAAATCTATCCCCTATTTTGTAGAGGCTATAACTTTTGCGCAAACCAATCAATATACGCTTATTGCAATTTTTTTTTTACCAAAAATATGTAGAAGAATACGTATCGGCCTAAACTGAGGAAAAAATTTGTTTAAAAAAAAAAAAAAAAAATGGATATTTATTATAATAAAAAGTAAAAAATATTATGTTTTTTCAAACTTGTCGCTCTTCTTTTGTTTATAGCACAAGAAATAAAAAACGCAGAGGTGATCAAATACCACCAAAATAAAGCTCCATCTGTGGGGAAAAAAAATGATATAAAATGTTATTTGGGTACAGTGTTGCATGACCGCGCAATTGTCATTCAAAATGCGACAGCGCTGAAAGCTGAAAAATGGCTTGGTCAGGAAGGAGGTGTTCGTGCCTGGTAGGCAAGTAGTTAAAGAGGAGTATCCCTAAAAAAAAAAAAAAAAATTTTTAAAAGTCAGCAGCTACAAATACTGCAGCTGCTGACTTTTAATAATCGGACACTTACCTGTTCCAGGGTCCAGCGATGCGGGGGGGGGGGGGGGGGGGGGGGGGTCGAAGCTCCGCTCATCCCCCGATCCGCTCGGCGGCGCCGGCATTGCAACTGTGGGCACCCGGCTGTGGCTTCACAGCCGGGCACCCACTGCGCATGCGCGAGCGGCGCCACGATTGGCCGAGCAGTCACCTGGGACCTGTCACGTGTCCCAGATGACTGACAGGAGGGAGGGAGCCCTTCCTGCGCCGAGGGGAAGTGATGTCACCAGCCCAGGCACCGAAGGAGGCAGACTACGAGGGACCCCCTAGCAACAGGCATTTTTGGTGAGTAAAAAAAAAAAAAAATTCCAATTAGTTTATTTATTTTTATTTTTAGGAATTTTAAGCATTTTTTTTATTTTTAGGGGGGGGGACACCACTTTAATTAATTGCTGTTGTGCACTGTACTGATTGTTTTATTGATTTTCATGATTTATGGTTTTACACCACAGATATTGTTTGCACTTTAACATTTAGTCGTGGCACACACATATTTATTAATTTATAGCGCTGCACTTTTCTGCTATATACATTTTATCTTTTGCTTTTAAAAAGGTCCTACTGACCCGAGAGCTCTCCATAAAGAGGACCAGTCATCCCTTATTTCTATTACAACGGACGTTTAAATTACTTGTAATAGGAATAAAAAAAAAAGTGATGAAAAAGAAAAAAATATATATGTTTTTTAAAAGGTGTAAAAATAAAATAAATTATTTTATTTTTTTTAACAGCTTCCCGACCGCCTCCTGCACATATACGTCGGCAGAATGGCACGGCTAGGCAAAAGCACGTGTATATATACGTCCCCTTTAATTGCCTAGCCGTGGGGTCGCGCCGGCGCGGTTGGGAGCTCCATGACCGGCGCTGGTGTCCCGCCATCGGGTCACAGAGCTGAAGAACGGGAGAGGTCTGTGTAAACAAACCTCTCCCCGCGCTTACTACACTGACTGTCACTGATCCGGCTGTTCCCTGTCATCGGTAGCGCCGATCAGTGATGTCAGACGTCAGCTACGCCCCCTACTGTAAAAAAAAAAAACACAACACGTTACACTAACTCCTCCCCGCCCCCTAGTGGTTAACTCCTTCACTGCCACTGTCATTTACATAGGAATCAGTGCATTTAAATAGCACTGATTTCTGTATAAATGACAATGGTCCCAAAAATGTGTCAAAAATGTCCGATGTGTCCGCCATAATGTCGCAGTCACAATAAAAATCGCTGATCACCGTCATTACTAGTAAAAAAAAAAAAATATAAAAAATATGCTATAAAACTATCCCCTATTTTGTAAACGCTATAACTTTTGCGCAAACCAATTAATAATCTCTAATTGCGATTTTTTTACCAAAAATATGTAAAAGAATATGTATCGGCCTAAACTGAGGAAAAAAATGTTTTTTTATATATTTTTTGGGGATATTTATTATAGCAAAAAGTAAAAAATATTACATTTTTTTCAAAATTGTCGTTCTATTTTTGTTTATAGCGCAAAAAATAAAAACCGCAGGGGCGATCAAATACCACCAAAAGAAAACTCTATTTGTGGGAAAAAAAGGACGTCAATTTTGTTTGGGAGCCACTTCGCACGACCGCGCAATTGTCAGTTAAAGCGACGCAGTGCCGAATCGCAAAAAGGGGCTTGGTCCTTTGGCTGCAAATTGGTCCGGGGCTGAAGTGGTTAAAAGCACCCCCATCCCTCCGTTCTTGCACGCAGAAGCAAACACAAGTCATGCATACATATGTAAACGGTGTTCGCACCACACTTAAAGGGTCACTAAAGGAGATTTATTAAATAACAAACATGCTATACTAACAGCCCATTTTGCACAGAGTGGCCCCGAACCTGGTCTTCTGGGGTCCCTCGGCGGCTGTCTGGGCTCCCTCCTGCAAGGACTCCACAACTTCATGCGAGCTCCCTCGCATGGTGTGGAGTGCTTGCGGGCACGCTCCAGTGATACAGCTGGCGGCCAAAGCCGCTCACTGTATCACTTGGCCCGCCCCCTGGCGTGCCGCGTCATTGGATGTGATTGACAGCAGCGCGAGCCAATGGCTGCGCTGCTTTCAATCCATCCACTCTAGCCAATCAACGGCCAGGGTGATCGGCGAAGAGGACGTCGGGGGCGAGCGTGGGACTTTCGAGGGGTCAGGTAATTAAAACGAGGGTGCTGGGGGGGCCGGCATTGTCAGATGTTTTTTCACCTTAATGCATAGAATGCATTAAGGTGAAAAAACTTTTACCTTTACAACCCCTTTAAGGTATTAAGTAAAGCAAGAGCAATAATTCTATGGCATTCTGATTAAGCGCTGTTATCTGCATGAAACGTGTTAACATTTTTAGCTCTTGGTGCTCGCTGTGCTATATATGCTTTTATTTGTTCATCATTACAATAAAGATTTTGGCACCCTTCCGGAGTGTGCAGCCATTCATCTATTTTCCCTAATAATTCTAGTACTAGACCTTCTCTAACTCTAAACAGGTAACCTGTAAAATGTATTAAAGTGTCACCCCCCTGTAGTACAGCCGCACTTTCTCCAGCCAGGTCTGTTCCTGAAGCTGCGGGTCAACTCTGACTATCACAAGGGATGAACAACATCTCCTCTTACACCGCCCGTAAAAATATTCAAGCAGCTCTATCGCCATTTCGGGTTACTTTTATTTTGTGCAGAATCCCCAGCAGAAAAAATAAAAAGACACAAAAATCTCTATCAAGGCTACAGCTGCAGGCATAACAATGATATCGCCCTTCCCATCCAAGGACATACGGGTACGTCCTAGGGGCGGTGCATGGTAGGGGTGCAACGGATCAAAAAAACTCACGGTTCAGAACGTTCCTCGGATCAGAGTCACGGATTGGATCATTTTTCGGATCAGCAAATAATAATTGAATTTGCAAAAACCTGTGAAAATTCCACCACCGTATAGTCCCCACTGTAATATCCACATCTCCTCCCCCACTGTAATATCCACATCATCTCCCCCACTGTAACAGACATCTCCCCCACTGTAATATCCACAATCTCCCCCACTGTAATAGACATCTCCCCCACTGTAATATCCACGTCATCTCCCCCACTGTAATAGACATCTCCCCCACTGTAATAGACATCT
>JAQSEC010001522.1:0-13864 GCA_028564925.1 Lithobates sylvaticus | reverse complement strand
TACATACTCTCTACAGCATGTGGTATATATTCTCTGTACATTGTGCTGTATGTTACATACTGTAACATGCTGTACGCTGTCTTATATTTTATATACAGTGGACCACTGAACTCTGTATGCTCTACTGTATGTTCCATACTTTGGACTTTTGCAACCTGTTCATTGTGTTATCCATCAGATACCACAGACGGAGAGATTAAACAATCGCTTGGCCAATTGGCTAAGAGTGGGAATTTATGCAGTATTCGTAGGCTACTCCTAATCTGTGCAGACACACTCAAACCCATTTTTTTGGGTGGGGGGAATCATCAGCAAGAATAGAGTTTCCAAGTTAACCACTTGCCTACCAGGCACCAACACCCCCCTCCCATCCAGACCAATTTTCAGCTTTTGGTGCTCTCACGCTTTGACTGACAATTACTCAGTCATGCAACACTGTACCCAAATGAATTTTTTGTCCTTTTTTCCCCACAAATAGAGCTTTCTTTTGGTGGTATTTGATCACCTCTGGGTTTTTTATTTTTTGCGCTATAATTGAAAAAAGACCGAAAATTTTGAAAAAAAACGCATTTTTCTTTGTTTCTGTGATACAATTTAGGAAATTATTAATTTTTCTTCATAAATTTTGGCCACAATTTATACTGCCACATATCTCTGGTAAAAATAACCCAAATTTGTGGAAATACCCCCCAAATGACCCCTTTTTGAAAGTAGACATTCCAAGGTATTTAGTAAGAGGCATGGTGAGCTTTTTGATGTTGTCATTTTTTCCCACAATTCTTTGCAAAATGAATAATTTTTGTATTTTTTATTTTTTTTCTACAAAATTGTCATTGTAATAGGTTATTTCTCTCACATGGCATGTGTATACCACAAATGACACCCCAAAATAAATTCTGCTACTCCTCCTGATTATTACGATACCACATATGTGGGACTTTTCCACAGCCTGACCACATAGAGAGGCCCAACATGCAGGGAGCGCCATCACGTGTTCTAGGAGCATAAATTACACATCTAAATTGTTGACTACCTATTACACTTTTGAAGGCCCTGGAGCACCAGGACAATGACACGTGACACTGACGTGGCACTGATGACACGTGACACTGACGTGGCACTGATGACACGTGACACTGACGTGGCACTGATGACAGATGGTACTAATACGGGGCACTGATGACACGTGACACTGATGACAGATGGCACTAATATGTGGCACTGATGAGAGATGGCACTCATACATGGCACTGATGTCACGTGGCACTAATATGTGGCACTGATGAGAGATGGCACTAATACGTGGCACTGATGACAGACGGCACTAATACGTGGCACTGATGACACATGACACTGATGACAGATGGCACTGATACGTGGCATTGATGACAGGTGACACTGATAACAGATGGCACGTGGCACTGACAGGTGGCACTGATGACAGATGGCACTAATATGTGGCACTGATGACAGATGGCACTATGTGGCACTGATGACAGATGGCACTGACTACAGGTGGCACTGACTACAGATGGCACTGGCAGATGGCACTGGGGATGGCACTGGCAGATGGCACTGGCAGATGGCACATGGCACTGGGGATGGCACTGGCAGATGGCACTGGGGATGGCACTGGCAGATGGCACTGGGGATGTCATTGGGCACAGATGGCATTGGGGACAGGTTGCAGTTAATCATCATTGCTACTCTTTCATAGGAGGTACCTGTACAGTAAACGCACATGAATGGTCACCCTATGCCTGAAGCTGTAATCATACATTATACAATTTTCCTTTAGCTTTGCCAAAACCATAATATGAGGTCAGTTCTAAACACTTTCAAAGTTGTATGACGTCCGGCAGACCCTTGCACTACATAGTTGAAGATGAACTAGAAAATTGTATAAATATATGGCCAGCTTATTTGTGTGTGTTATTGGTTTAAACCAGGGGTCTCAAACTGGCGGCCCTCCTGTTGCGGAACTACAAGTCCCATCATGCCTCTGCCTATGGCAGTCATGCTTGTAACTGTCAGCCTTGTAATGCCTCATGGGAATTGTAGTACTGCAACACCTGGAGGGCCACCAGTTTGAGACCCCTGGTTTAAACACTTTTCAATGTATAAATGATATATAGGTGCATTTAAAGCCACATTTGCTCATTATATAGGCAGTGGCTAATTCATGACTATAAGCATACACAGCCTGACAGCTTCAAGTGATGCAAAAGATTAAAGTGTAAAAGGCAACAGTTTGGAGTGGGCAGTGTGGGAGTCAGCTGAAGTGTGATAAGAAGAACACTAATGTTTTATCAGATCATGAATGCACCCTTGTCACTTATTCTCATTGAGATATCTGTTGGTCTATGATGATTTTAAAGCTGGCCATGGATAATAGTGAACAGATACACATACATGCCTGATTTGCATATCTGGTAAAGTCCAGTTTCAGCACTAACCAAGAACGCTATATTCACATGTACGCGGCCGTTTAGTGTAATAGAAGATGGAGGGAAAGCTATACACAGACAATCCTGGATCTCATGTTTTTTGAGGCAGCAGCCTGCTGCACTATATACAGTTAGGTCCATATATATATATATTTGGACACAAGCACAATTTTAGATTTTTTTTTCCAGGTATTTACCAAAACAAATTCAAGCTATAGTTATATAATGGATATGGGCTGAAAGTGCACACGCTCAGGTTTAATTTGAGGGTATGTACATCCAAATCGGAGGAAGGGTTTAGGAATTACAGCTCTTAAGAATAGCCATCCCCCTTTTTCAAGTGACCAAAAGTAATTGGACAATTGAATCAAACGTTGTTTCATGGCCAGGTGTGGGCTACTCCTTCGTTATTTCTTCATCAATTAAGCAGCTAAAAAGGTCTGGAGTTGATTCTAATGCCCCGTACACACGGTCGGATTTTCCGAAGGAAAATGTCCTATCGGACCATGTTGTCGGAGATTCCGACCGTGTGTGGGCTTCATCTGACTTTTTCCGTCGGAATTTTCGACGAAAAAAGTTTGAGATCCTGCTGTCAAATTTTCCGACAACAAAGTCCTATCAGACTTTTTCCAATCGTGTGTAGCGAATTCCGACGGACAAAGTGCCACGCATGCTCAGATCACATTACAAGACCAAAGCTATTGGCTACTAGCCTCTACGTAGTCCCGTCGTACGCAACGAACGTCACCACGTTCAGAATGATCGGATTTTCCGAAAACGTTGTCCGACCGTGTGTATGCAACACCAGTGTCGGACAAAATCCGTTGGAAAAAAAATAGATTTTGTGGTCGGAATTTCCGACCGTGTGTACGGGGCATTAGTGTGGTATTTGCATTTGGAATGTATTGCTGTGAACCTACATCATGCGTTCAAAAAGGAGCTGTCCATGCAAGTGAAAAGGCGATTGTTAGGCTTCAAAAACTAAACAAATCCATCAGAGAGATAGCAGCAACATTAGGAGTGGCCAAATCAACAGTTTGGTACATTCTGAGGAAAGAAGAACGCACTGGTGAGCTCAACAACATAAAAAAGCCTGGATGTCCATGGAAGACAACAGTGGTAGATGATCGCAGGATCCTCTCTATGGTAAAGAAAAACCCATTCACAACATCCAGACACATGAAGGACACTCTCCAGTACGTGGAGACTTGAAGACTTCATGAGAGCAAATACAGAGGGTTCACCACAAGGTGCAACCTATTCATAAGCCTGAAGAATAGAAAATCCAGATTAGACTTTGCCAAAAAACATCTAAAAAAGCCAGACCAGGGGGCGTGGCCCGACAGCGCATGGAGTAGGACGCTTTCACGAGGCGCTCCGTTCATTACTCCTGATATACCAATATCCTGTGCCCATAGACGACCCTCCAAGCACTAAATTGCCTCTCATACAACCTGCGAACACAGGCAACATGTCTCCTTCGAAGGCGCAGAAATCTGCAACCGCGGCAAAGCTAGTCCAATACCGCCGACAGGATGGAGAAGAGACGGAGGAAGGTGGCACCCACAAGCTCCGGGACCGGGTCAAAACTGCAGAGAACAGATTAAGCAATGTGGAGGACGTCATCCCACCCCTGCAGGAAGGATCAGACCACATGCAGCGACAGATCCAGCAACTGTTCTCCAAGCAGGACGACACGCAGAACAGACTGAGGAGATGTAAGCTGCGACTCATTGGCCTCCCTGAGGGAGCAGAAGGTAAGGAACCCACCACGTTCCTAAAGCAGCTGCTCATAACCACCTATGGTAGGGAGGACTTTTCCCCTATGCTGGCAGTGGAGATGGCTCACCGCATGCCTGCCAGACCACCCCCGCAGGGAGCCCCCCCCCCCCCCCCGCACTATTATAGCCAAGCTTCTTAATTATAAGGACCGGGACGCGGCCCTGAGAATGGGTAGAGAAAAGGGCAATATCCCGATTAAAAACACTAAAGTCGCCATCTTCCCAGATTTCTTGGCAGAGATCCAACGCCGCAGACAGTGGTTCACAGAGGCCAAGCGCAGGCTGCAAACTCATCACATCAAGTATGCCATGCTATTCCCAGCCCGTCTAAAGCCCCATACACACGCTCGGATTATCCGAGGACCAGGTCCGTCGGATCATGTCCGTCGTACTTTGTCCGATGTTGGTTTTGCGTACACACGGTCGGACAAAGTTGTCGGGAAATCCGATCATTCTGAATGTGGTGACGTTTGTTGCCTACGACGGGACTACGTAGAGGCTAGTAGCCAATAGCTTTGGTCTTGTAATGTGATCTGAGCATGCGTAGCACTTTGTCCGTCGGAATTCGCTACACACGATCAGATTTGGTGTGATCGGACTTTGTTGTCAAAAAATCTATCCAGCAGGAGATAGGACTTTGTCCGTCGGACAATCCGATGGAAACTGTCCGATGGTGCCTACACACGGTCGGAATTTCCGACAACATTGTCTGATAGGACAGAATCCATCGGAAAATCCGACCGTGTGTATGGGGCTTTAGGGTGGAACAAGATGGCCGAGCGTTCTTTTTCGAAGACCCTGAAGAGGTGATAACCTGGCTGGAATGCTGAGCAGCCCCAGAGAAAGCCGACTGACACCGCTGCAAGTACATTCATTGACACACTTTTTCATATACACTGCAGTGTGCTCTGCTTCTTTAACGTTCCCTGGCTGATTAGGGCCTTTGCACCGTGTTTTTGGACGCTCAGTTACACATGCTGTTTCAAACCTCCTGTTCGAAGTACCCTGCATACTGGCCCACTGTACTGCAGGACATGGCTGACACTGGTGCAGATGAGAACCTGAGACATAGATACCTTAGCTATGAGAGTCAAGTTAGAACTTTAATCTCTTTTTTCTCTCCTGGGGTCCTTTGTGGCCCAGTATGCTGCATTGGAGGCCGGAGTCTCGAGATCGCAGCAGTCCTACCCTCTAAAGGCAAAGTGCAGCAAGACTTTCCCCCACTCAGCACTAGAGAATACCTATGTGATGCAGCAAGCTGCTGCAAAGCACTACTATGTGACATTCATTCACGGAGGAGCTTGCTCCAACACTGCTCCGCACAGGTTTACTCTTTTTTATGCTTACCAAGTAACGTTTTTTTTCTCTTGTTAGAGTTTTTCAAATGGTTCAGGGATGATGCCCACACCAGTTGGAAGGGTTGTAGGGCGGGGAGGGGAAGTATATATTCGTTGAGTAAATTTGTGCATTATGTATTCCGAACAAAAATTAATAATGTTACAGGTACTCTGATATGCCTAACTTACTGTTGTTTATGCTGAGCAAGTTAAACGGGTTCCCAAGAAGCATACTTATCAGAGTCAGGAGGTTCAGTGTAGCTGGTTCACGCCATTCCAGTATAGGTAACCCATGGCGTCTTTGAAATTCCTCACCTGGAATGTGAGAGGTCTGCGTGAGAAGGTAAAAACACTTGGCAGCTCTTGCATTCCTTAAAAAGCAACGGGCTGATCTAGTGGTGCTAGTTGAAACTCATGTGGAGGGGAGATTGCACATGGCCCTCCGTCACCCGTGGGTGGGGTGGGCATTGCACTCGACTCACACACCCCACGCACGTGGAGTCTCCATACTCATAGCCAAATCTGTACACTTTGAACTTAGTGAAGCCTCCACAGACCTACAAGGACGATACATCTTCCTATCTGCAAAATTGTACGGGGAACCTTTCCTCATATTAGCCTTCTATGTCCTTCCTCCATTCTCCATGTCCATAATCCTAGAAGGGTTCACATTTATGGCACGACACCCCACAGTCCAAGCAGTTTGGCAGGGGGATTTCAACACCACACTAAACCCCTCTATAGATAGGCTCCAAACCTCAAATTCCACCTCAGGAACCACCAGGGACACTAAATTCTCCAAACTGACTTCCTCCTTCCACCTTGTAGACACCTGGAGATACAGATTCCCCTATTAGCGAACATACTCCTGCTTCTCCTCCACGCAAAAGTCCATGTCCAGAATTGACTTCATACTGATATCACAAGGACTCACACCATGGCTGTTGGAGACAGTGTTCTGTCCCAGGCTGCTGTCTGACCATAGCCCTTATTGGATCACACTAAGTGTGCCCATAGACAAGCCAATGCGGACATGGCGCTTAAATCCATTCTGGCTCTCGCTGCTGCCTGAGGATGATGAACTTACCAAACGAGTGAAAGTTGTACTTCAGAGACAATGACCACTCAGCCCCCACGGCAGCAGTTTTGGAGTCTTTCAAACTTCATGCTCGCATGTCCCTAACCTCACACATCAACAGAATCAAGACAGACTCTGCTGGTGCATTTGACATGACAGTGGCGGAGTTGTCCCTCACAGAACAGAATTACGTGAAAGACCCCACTTCAGCAAACGCGAGCACACCTAAACTCCAGACCAGAGTGGTAACTCAACTTCAGTATGAGAAAGCAAGGCAGAAATTGTTCTTTGCTAAAAAAAAAAAGTTGTTCGAGCATGGGGAAAAGGCTGGCAAGCTCCTGGTATACCTAGTTCATAGTGAGGATAGACCCCCAGTGGTAATTTCCCTGCATGGTCCTGAAGGACAACAAATCACTGACCCACATACAGTGACCTCCATGTTTAGGGACTTCTTTGCTGACCTATATACGTCCAAGAGCCCTGATGACATGGGTCCGATTAATTCCTTTCTGGAAGATGTCACACTCCCTCAATTGACTGAAGATCAGATCAGCCTCCTTGAGGCACCTCTCACCGTAGAGGAAATAGCGGAGGCTGTTGCCGGGTTTGCCAGGTCCAAGTCCCCAGGCGCTACCTGTAGAATTTTATTCCCAATATAGCGAGGCCCTGATCCCTAAACTATTAGCCTTATACAACCACCTATTCAAGACATTCACACTCCCCCCCCTCCATGAGGGAGGCGACAATAGTCCTCAAACCCAAACCAGGAAAGGACCCTGGATACCCAGAATCCTATCATCCCATCTCCCTCCTACAAGTGGACATCAAAATTCTGGCCAAGGTCCTATCTATCCGACTTAATCAGGTTATACTCTCATTGATACATACAGATCAGGCAGGGTTAATGCCAGGACGCAATATCTCGTTCAACCTGCATAAATTATACATCAATCTACAGGCCACGCATGAAAACGTAGGATTCGCTGGGGCGTGGCCTAGACCGGCATGTGAGAGGAAGCAGCTCTCACAGCTCCTGAGCTTGATCCTGTACCGATCCTCCCTCAGCCAACTTACCGACATTCTGCACATATATGCTGCAAGCTGCTGACCCAGGGATCACAGGGGAACCTCCGCCAGCCCTCTGCACCCGGGGAATGACCCGAAAATCGCAATTTGAGATGGGTCCCGATTTCCAAGATGGCGCCGGCGCGTCTGTGATGAAAGGAACCCCACGAGGCGCTGACAGGCAGAAGGAGCAGGGACACAGAGGAACAAAACAGCCCAAGTCACAGGGTAAGGAGACACCTAAAGACATGGTGTATTACACCCAGAAAATGAATGGGCTGGTGGGGAGTGAGACTGCTGGACATTCACACTGCAGTGATCCTGCTATACATGGGACACAGGCTGGGGCGGCCATCTTAGCTGCAACAAGTGAGCATGATGAGACTGATCACTCTGACTCTGGGGCCCCTGAAACACATGAACAGGACACATCAAGTATCAAGCAGCCCACACTGGCTGATATCCTCAGGGCAGTTAATATTGGCAATGCTTCTGTAGCCTCTGTGAAGGAGGAGCTGTCGCTGCTGCGACAAGATATGCAGAAAATGCGGGAACGCACTACTGCAGTGGAGAGCAGAGTGAGTGAAATAGAGGATCATTTACCCCCCATTGAGAGAAACTCCAAGGCTGCTTACCAACTGGCGAGGGAGGCTGTTGACAGAGCCGAGGATTTTGAGAATCGCCTTAGGAGGAACAACATACGCATTGTGGGGCTCCCCGAGAAGGTGGAGGGTAGGGACCCCACTGATTATGTGGAAGGATGGTTGCTGGACATATTTGGCAAAAACGCATTCTCCCCCTTATTTGCTGTGGAGCGGGCTCACAGGGTGCCGTCCCGGCCTGCCCAACCCGGGGGACCCCCCAGATCCATGCTGGCGCGAATACTGCACTATCGGGATAGAGAAACTGTCCTACGGCTAGCCCGTGAACGGGCCAACATACAACACAATGGGGCCAGGGTGTCCTTTTATCCTGATTTTTCTGCGGAGGTGCAAAGACGCAGAGCAAAATTCATTGATGTAAAACGCAGGCTGCGACAATTGCAACTTCCATACGCAATGCTGTACCCGGCAAAACTGAGGGTGATAGTGAGTGGTCAAGCGCAATTCTTTGAAGCCGCAAAGGAAGCCAGTGCCTGGTTAGACCGTAATGAGCAAGCCCTGCGACGGCGAGATCAGAACGAGGAGGAAGGATGAGGATGACGGGGGTACAAGAGGAGAGAAGTTGATTTGAAAAATCTGTTTTGTTGTTCCCTGACATGGAGAACCGGATTTGAACTTACTCAGATTAACCCTGGCTGAGGGACATTATATTGCTTCAGATCAAGACAAGAGCTGCAGAAATCGTTAACGTGAATTTCTACACTTTGCACTTAAAAGTTTCCCTGAGTGAAAACTCGGGGTACAGAAGTTGTACCGCCATGTTGGCGGGCGAAGGTTTGATGCTGCTAGAGGGGACGGCCTGTTGCCTCCCCCTGATAATTTATTTTTTTACTTTTTTATGTTTTTTCTACAGGTGGTGTACCGGTAACACTTCTACCATTCATTATGTACTTTGCATATGCATTTTCTTTCAGGACTCGGGCCTCGGCCCCAGGACTTCCAGACTCCCTGGTAAGGGAGGAGTATATATGCATGCTTTCACACTATACTCAGTCAAATGGCAGGAATCCCTATAGTATCTTGGAACGTGAGGGGGCTCCACTCACCTCTTAAGAGGACCATGATGCGCATGTGCCTTAAAAAATTTCTACCGGGTGTGCTATGTTTTCAGGAAACTCACTTGACTGAGGAGACAGTGTGTTGTATACAATATAATTGGGTGAATAAGGCCTATCACTCGACTCACACATCCCACTCTAGGGGTGTGAGCCTTTTGATTCATGGCGCCCTGGATTATGAAGAGATAGATGCTCTCATTGATTCAGAGGGTCGATATGTCTTTCTCCACTGTAGACTGGGTATGTTAACCTGTGTTATTGCTGGTATATATGTCCCCCCCCCCCCCCCCCCTTCACGGTGGTGGTGCTAAGGGCCTTGCTATCATATTTGGATGGCAGGCCGGAGGTTCCGCTTCTGGTGATGGGAGACTTTAACTGTTGCTTAGATCTCTCGCTGGATAGGCATCCGGCCGCAGGTGCCTCTGCCCTCTCCAGGGGTACCCCCCTGGCGAGGTTGTTGCTAGAGGTGGGCTGGGTGGATGTCTGGCGACATCGCCACCCGGGGGTAATACAATACTCCTGCTTTTCAAAATCGCATGGTAGTCTGTCTAGAATAGACATGGGGGTGGGAAACGCACGCATGCTCCAATATGTGTCCTCCGTCGACTATAGACCCCGTAGTATATCTGACCACTCTCCACTAGTGGTTTATCTGGTAGTCACCCGACCAGCAGCACTCCCAAGAGCTCCTTGGAAATTCAACGCTTACTGGCTGAAACTGTTTAAAAATCCAGAATCCATAGACGAGAGCGTGCGTGGGTTTTTCACCACTCAGAACCAGGAGGGTTCAAGTGCACAGCAGTGGGAGGCCTTTAAAGGTCTTTTTGAAAAAGTTGTTGACAAATGAGATGACTAAAGTGAAGAAGGATTCCTCCGCTATGGTGGTGGACTTGGAGAATTGAGTAAAAGAGTTGGAGCAACAATTTATTCTAGATCCTTCAGATCAGGCGAGGGAGATGTGGCAGGCCGCTCAATCAGCATATGAGCGGGTGCTCACCTCAACCGCCGAAAAAAAACGCTTCTTCTCCATACAGGCATTTTTTGAGGAAGGGGAAAAAACAGGGCGTATGCTTGCCCGCATAGCAAACTCACACCAAAGATCACCTACTATAGGGGCCATTAAATCTAAAGCCGGGCCACTTGTCCGATCACCCGAGGGCATTATGCAGGAGTTAGCTGGGTTCTATGAAGAGCTATACTGCTCTGGTGCCGCCTACGACGTGGAGGCTCTAGACCGGTACCTTGGTGGGCTGACATTTCCCAGACTCACCAAGGAGCAGAGGGATGGGCTGGATGCACCTCTTACGGTGGAGGAATTACAAGAAGCTGTAGGGCTGTTCCCTAACTGCAAGGCCCCGGGGGAGGATGGTATACCCATGGAAGTATACAAACAACATGCAGAAACAATAATGCCCTATTTACTACAGGTATTTAATGCTGCCCGGGAGGCGGGAGAACTTCCGCCCTCCATGGCAAAAGCAAATATTGTACTCCTTTTGAAACCGGGTAAGGACCCGGTAGATCCAGGAGCATACAGGCCAATCTCACTACTGCAGTGCGACATTAAGATTCTAGCGAAGGTGTTAGCCCAACGCCTTAATACGGTCATAACTTCCCTCATACATGAAGATCAGGCAGGGTTTATGCCAAATAAATCCACGGCCATCAACTTGCGACGGTTATTTTTAAACATGCAATCTGATGTAGACAATGCGGGTAGCAGGGCACTGCTGTCATTGGACGCCACAAAGGCGTTCGACAGCATTGATTGGACGTATATGTGGGCAGTAATGGCACGATTTGGGTTTGGTGACACATATATTGCATGGGTGCGTCTATTATACAGTAAGCCTGAAGCTGCTATTCGAGCTTTTGGCTTTCTGTCACAAGACTTTGCTTTGAGGAGGGGGACGCGGCAAGGTTGCCCGCTGTCCCCTCTGCTCTTTGCGCTGGCCATTGAGCCCTTGGCGATCGACATAAGGGCGAACGAGCAAATTGTGGGATTCCGCTATGGCCCCCTGCAGGAGAAGATAATGCTTTACGCTGATGACACCCTACTTATGTTGGGAGATACGGACGAGTCCCTGCGGGAGGCCATGGCAACCATTACCAAATTTGGGATGTACTCAGGGTTACAAATTAATTGGTCAAAATCTGCCCTCTTGCTGCTAGATGGCGACGCCACACAGGTAGTGGCTCAGTCATGTCCCATACCTGTCACCACCTCATTTAAATACCTGGGGATCCAGGTTACGTTTAACCTGCGTGACTTCGGCCGGTTGAATATTTCCCCACTGCTTCAGAGGTTTGGAGAACGAGTGCGGACATGGAATGGCCTGCACATGTCGGTGGTGGGTAAAGTAAACTTGGTTAAAATGATTCTCATGCCCCAATTGCTTTACTACCTACATAATACCCCAGTGGTAATACCTTTAAAAATATTTCGTATGGTTAACTCTATCTTTCGCGCTTTATTGTGGAAAAATAAGCCCCCAAGAATAAAGTTGGAACATCTTCAGAGGCCCAAAGACGATGGCGGATTGGCATTGCCCAACCCGTGGTTGTACTACCTTGCCGCTCAGCTACAGCACCTAGTAGGGTGCTTCGGGACAGAGCCGGCTGGCTCCTCCCAGACACTCATGCTACACACGGTAGGCGCAGGTTCCATCCCCATGGCACTGGAATCCCTGGCATTTGCCAGACCCAACAAAAAGTACCCCACATACAATCTAATACAGAAGGTTTGGAACAAGTGCAAATACTTACAGCAGGCCGAGGGGTATACTGTATATAGCCCTCTGTGGCATAATGATACTTACACAGAACTAGCTAAAATACAGGACGGGGCTAGATGGATAGTGCACGGAGTCACCCATGTTAAGGAACGTTTTTAGGAACGGTGTTCTGAGGACGTTTGAGGACCTGCAGGCGGAATTTAGCCTGCCCTCCTCAATGGTCTTCCAATACCTTCAGCTGCAACACGCAGTCCGGGCGCAGAGTAGGTCAACTGAGTGGCGCTTGTCACCTACTCCGGTGTTTGACATCATCAGAGATGCTGACACCTCGAAAGGATTCATCTCGCAAAGCTACACTGCACTCTTACAATACTTCCTGGGGCAACACCACCTGAAAGTGAGAGAAAAATGGGAGAGGGATGTGGGACAAATGGACGGTGAGGAATGGGAAGAGATATTTCAGGTGGTGAGTGTCTGTTCTCTAAATGTAGCCCAAAGGCTTACCCAACTTTACATTATCTTGAGGGTGTATTATACACCGCACAGACTAATGCTAATGGGCTTACAATCTGAGGATACGTGTACCAGATGTCGTCGAGACCATGGGGATCTTATACACCTTCTGTGGCGCTGCCCCAAATTACATTTGTACTGGAATGAAGTGGTAAACCTGATTAACTCTGTATTTGTGCTGTCATTACCGGTGGATCCCAAAGTGTGCCTCTTGGGGGTGGTGGAGGAATTTGTGCTGGCAGTTCACACCAGGGAAGCGGTAAATAGAGTACTATTCCAAGCCAGAAGGTTGATCATGCTTTATTGGAAATCTGAGACACCCCCGACCTCGAGGGAATGGATAGGTAAAATAGGGGAAATGCTACGCATGGAGAAACTTATATACCAGCATAGGGGGAGTACTAGGAAATATGAAAATCTCTGGGCCCCATGGCTGGACACACCGGGGCTCGCCCCGGTGGATCTGGTCATGGACAGGCTGCTTGGATAATGAAGGGATAAAGTAATTGATTGTATTGGTAATACTGTAAGAATAAAGTGAAGATGTGCCTTGTTATCATATGCAATAATGTATGCTTAAACAACAGGAAGTGTTACCTGCTGGTTTGTTACTGTTGGATGTATACCACCTTTTTGTTCAATAAAAACCTTTTTGTTGGTAAAAAAAAAAAAAAAAAAACGTAGAAAATAAGTATGTATGCAGACGATACAGTGCTATATCTCGCTGACTCTGGTCCTTCCCTCCAGGCTGCACTCCATTTAATTGAACAGTTTGGAACGTTTTCCGGACTGAAGATCAATTGGGGGAAGTCCCAAATCCTCCTGATCGACAGTTTCCCACCACCAGAGTCTCAGGCAGGAATGCCACTCCAAAGAATAAATACCATTAAATACTCTGGCTGATTACATATCTCTCTCAACATAGAATCCCTGTTCTCCCTAGTCAGAGCGAAGATACGTGTTTGGGCCCGCCTGCCTCTGGGGATATGGGGCCGCATAAACCTGATAAAAATGGACCTCCTCCCTAAAATCCTATATGTTCTATGGCACACCCCAATTTACTTACCCCTAAAATATTTTAAATCACTTGAAGCTCTCCTTAAGCCCTTTGTCTGGGGAACTAGCAGGCATAAACTCGCCTGGCAGGTGCTCAAAAACCCAACTGATATGGGAGGCACGGCCCTACCA
>JAQSEC010001255.1:0-13718 GCA_028564925.1 Lithobates sylvaticus | reverse complement strand
TTTTTTTTTGGCTGGGGGTCCCCCTTAATATCCATCCCAGACCTGAAGGGCCTGGTTATTGAATTTGGGGGGACCCCTACGCATTTTTTTATCAATGACTTCAATGAATGACAGTTCTCTGTATTACGGATCCAACAATTCATTTGCCGGCAATAGCTGCGACTCGATTTTAAATAGTTTTTTTTTCCTGCAAAAATGACACTGCAGGAACAGTTCCCTATATTAGATATACTGAATCTCGAATCATTCGAAGCATTCGTTATATCCGCTATTATCATTTCTTTCATATTAGTTGAAATTACATATTTGTTAGTTACAATACAACATTCGAATTGTTCTCTGTATTGCGGGAATCGGCAATTAGCCGCGAGTGATTTTAAATGTCTTTTTTTCCTGCAAAAATGACACATTGTACAGAGAGAGTTCTAAACACGGGAAACATGACCCCCTTCATAGACATACTATAGAGTATATAGTATATAGAAGGGCGCAGGTTTCCTGTGTTTAGAACTCTCTCTGTACAATGTGTCATTTTTGCAGGAAAAAAAGACATTTAAAATCACTCGCGGCTAATTGCCGATTCCCGCAATACAGAGAACAATTCGAATGTTGTATTGTAACTAACAAATATGTAATTTCAACTAATATGAAAGAAATTATAATAGCGGATATAACGAATGCTTCGAATGATTCGAGATTCAGTATATCTAATATAGAGAACTGTCTCTGTACAATGTGTCATTTTTGCAGGAAAAAAAAAACTATTTAAAATCACGAGTCGCAGCTATTGCCGGCAAATGAATTGTTGATCCGTAATACAGAGAACTGTCATTCATTGAAGTCATTGATAAAAAAATGTGTAGGGGTCCCCCCAAATTCAATAACCAGGCCCTTTAGGTCTGGGATGGATATTAAGGGGGACCCCAGCCAAAAAAAAAAAAAAAATGGCGTAGGGTCCCCCTCAAAATCCATACCAGACCCTTGAGGTCTGGGATGGATTTTAAGGGGAACCCTAGCCCAAAAAAATGGCGTGGGGTCCCCCATAAAATCCATACCAGACCCTTATCCGAGCACGCAACCTGGCAGGCCGCAGGAAAGGAGGGGGGGACGAGAGCGGCCCCCCCTCCCGCCTGAACCGTACCAGGCCACATGCCCTCAACATTGGGAGGGTGCTTTGGGGTCCCCCCCAAAGCACCTTGTCCCCATGTTGATGAGGACAAGGGCCTCATCCCCACAACCCTGGCCGGTGGTTGTGGGGGTCTGCGGGCGGGGGGCTTATCGGAATCTGGAAGCCCCCTTTAACAAGGGGACCCCCAGATCCCGGCCCCCCCCCTGTGTGAAATGGTAAGGGGGTACAAAAGTACCCCTACCATTTCACCAAAAAAGTGGCAAAAATGGTAAAAATGACAGGAGACGGTCTTTGACAATTCCTTTATTAAAATCTTCTTTATTCTGGTCTTCCTTTCTTCATCTTCTCCTTCCGTCATCTTCTTCCATCTTCTTCTTCCTTCGATTCGCTTCTTCTTCCTCCGGTCTTCTCGTCCTTCTCGTCCGGCGTCGTCCTTCTCGTCCGGCATCGTCGTCTCTTCTCGCAGGCCGCTCCTCGCAATGGGAGGCTCCCGCTGTGTGAGGCTCCGCTCCGGGTGACAGGTCTTGTATAACGAAGGCACCCGGTGACCCCGCCCCCTCTCTGACGTCATGGGGAAAGCCATAGGGAATTCCACATGACGTCCCCGTGCGTCAGAGGGGGCGGGGTCACCAGGTGCCTTCGTTATAAAAGACCTGTCACCCGGAGCGAAGCCTCACAGAGCGGGAGCCTCCCATTGCGAGGAGCGGCCTGCGAGAAGAGACGACGATGCCGGACGAGAAGGACGACGCCGGACGAGAAGGACGAGAAGACCGGAGGAAGAAGAAGCGAATCGAAGGAAGAAGACGATGGAAGAAGATGACGGAAGGAGAAGATGAAGAAGGAAGACCAGAAGAAAGAAGAAAGAAGATTTTAATAAAGGAATTGTCAAAGACTGTCTCCTGTCATTTTTTACCATTTTTGACACTTTTTTGGTGAAATGGTAGGGGTACTTTTGTACCCCCTTACCATTTCACACTGGGGGGGGGCCGGGATCTGGGGGTCCCCTTGTTAAAGGGGGCTTCCAGATTCCGATAAGCCCCCTGCCCGCAGACCCCCACAACCACCGGCCAGGGTTGTGGGGATGAGGCCCTTGTCCTCATCAACATGGGGACAAGGTGCTTTGGGGGGGACCCCAAAGCACCCTCCCAATGTTGAGGGCATGTGGCCTGGTACGGTTCAGGCGGGAGGGGGGGCCGCTCTCGTCCCCCCCTCCTTTCCTGCGGCCTGCCAGGTTGCGTGCTCGGATAAAGGGTCTGGTATGGATTTTGAGGGGGACCCCACGCCATTTTTTTTTTTTTTTTTTTTTGGCCGGGGTTCCCCTTAAAATCCATCCCAGACCTGAAGGGTCTGGTATGGATATTTGGGGGGGACCCCACGCCATTTTTTTTATTTTTTTTTTTTTGGCTGGGGTCCCCCTTAATATCCATACCAGACCTGAAGGGCCTGGTTATTGAATTTGGGGGGACCCCTACGCTTTTTTTTTTTCTGCAAAAATGACACTTTGTCATTCGAATTCATTCGTTATATCTGCTATAATAATTTCGTTCAAATTAGTTGAAATTCGATATTGGTAGTTGGATTTACTAACGATTCGTAACTATTCATAACGATTCGTAACGATTCGTAACTATTCATAACGATTCGTAACGATTCGTAACTTGAAATTGAAATTCGATATTTGTAGTTGGATTCGAATTGTTCTCTGTGTTATGAGAACCAACAATTCATTAGCCGCGTTAACGATTCGTAACGATTCGTAACGATTCGTAACTTTACTAACGATTCGTAAAAAAATTTCGTATTCCGTACGGAATTCGTAAAAAAAAAAATTCGTACTACAGATTCGTAAATTCGTACGAATTTCGAAAAATTCGTACGAATTACGAATTCGTACGAAACGAATCGCACATGTCTAGGAACGAATGGATCCCCACCCCAGACCATGAGGGCCTCTGGGACTGGTCAGGATAACCAGGCTTACGGGGTTAGCAGACACTCCTGGACCGAGACCCCTCACAGGGCTGGTCCGGACCGGAACCAGAACCAACAAAAGCCCCCGATCACGTGACTTCAGCAGCTTAAATACCCCTTCCCGGAATACACAGCGGGGCCAGACGCGCCCACTGATTGGCTCCGGGAAAGGATTGGTACCTTTTGCGTCCAACCAGACTGCGTTCTCAGCCGGTCACAGGTGCTCACCTCACCTATGACCAGGCAGAACTCTAGTACAGCCCAGCCAAACTGACGCCAAAGTATAACCCTAGAACAATTACCCCAAAACTCCATTACAGTTTTGGGAAAAACTAAATTTACAAGATAGAGCACACTTTAAAAAAAAAGTGTTGGCGCTACACTAGGGACTGTGAACTAATCAACAAAACAGGAGGGCACTGAATTGCCTAAGTTATTATAATATAGAATTTACAAAATGCATGACATGATCCAGCCAGTTGGCATTCAGTTTTACCTACACAAAGATCTACTTCTACCACAAGCCAGTCCTTTCAAAACCTAACACAGTGTACAGTACACAACTCACAAGCTGTGTGGGAGCCAGACTCATCTTCCTCCCAGGCAGTGGCAGAAAAACTGAAGGTGCAGGATGGGACATAGCAGAGGCATCTAATGTAGTGAGCTGTTCTGTGAAGCCCTCAGAGGTTTATTAGAGAACCTTCGTGAAAAAAAATAGCATCATGAAGGCCAAGGAACACACCAGACAGGTCAGGGATAAAGTTGTGGAGAAGTTTAACCACTTGCTGCCCGCCATATAGCAAAGGGATGTCGGCAAAGTGGTTTAGTTATCCTGATCGGATGTCATATGACGTGATCAGGATAACGAGCCGGCGCGGGCCAGCGGGGGCATGCAGCATGGCGATTGGTGGTGCCGTGTGTCAGTCTGACAGACCGCAACTACGATCTAGGTAAAGAGTCTCTGATGGAGACTCTTTACCACATGCTCAGCTGTGTCCAATCACAGCTGATCATGATGTAGACAGGAAAAGCCATTTATCTGTCAGACGCGAGTAGTGGAGAGCAGATTGGCTGCTCCTCTGACAGGGGGGTCTGCGCTGATTGATTATCAGCACAGCCCCCCGAGGATGCCCACCCAGGACCACCAGGGACACCACCATGACCACCAGGGTTGCCCACCACTTGTGACCACCAGGTATGCCACCCATGGCCACCAGGGATGCCAATCAGTACCCACTAATGATGCCAATCAGTGCCCATCACTAATGCTTGCCAGTGCCGGCCAATCAGTGCTGCCCATCAGCTCTATCTATCAGTGTACATCAGTGCCACCCATCAGTGTCCATCAGTGTAACCTATCAGTGCCCATCCTTTCCCATCAGTGCCACCTATCAGTGCCGACTATCAGTGCCGCCTTTCGGTGCCCATCAGTGTCGCCTATCAGTGCCCATCAGTGCCGCCTATCAATGCCCATCAGTGCTGCATATCAGTGCCACCTATCAGTGCCCATCAGTGGCGCCTATCAGTGTCCATCAGTGCAGCATATTAGTGCCCTTCATCAGTGCCAATTAGTGCCACCTTATCAGTGCAGCCTCATCAGTGCCTGTCAGTGAAGGAGAAAACTTACTTATTTACAAAGTTTTGTAACAGAAACAAAAAAAAAATGTAACTCTTTGGCCTAAAATTAAAACGCTATGTGTGGCGAAAAAACAAACACTGCACATCACCCTGAACACACCATCCCCACTGTGAAACATGGTGGTGGCAGCATCATGTTGTGGAGATGCTTGTCTTCAGCAGGGACAGGGAAGTTGGTCAGATTTGATGGGAAGATGGATGGAGCCAAATACAGGACAATCTTAGAAGAACACGTTAGAGTCTGTAAAAGACTTAAGACTGGGGGGGGGGGGGGGGGGGGGGGGGGGGGGGGGGGGGGGGGGGGGGGGGGGGCCGGGGTGGGGGGGGGGGGGGGGTTACCTTCCAGCAGGACAACGACCCTAAACATACAGCCAGAGCTACAAAAGGAAAGGCTTAGATCAAAGCATATTCATGTGTTAGAATGGCCCAGTCAAAGTCCAGACCTAAAACCAATTGAGAATCTGTGGCAAGACTTGAAAATTGCAGTTCACAGATGCTCTCCATCCAATCTGACAGAGCTTGAGCTATTTTGCAAAGAAGAATGGGCAAAAATGTCACTCTTTAGATGTGCAAAGCTGGTAGAGACATCCCCAAAAAGACTTGTAGCTGTAATTGCAGCAAAAGGTGGTTCTACAAAGTATTGATTTAGGGGGGCTGACTACAAATGCACCCCACACTTTTCACATATTTATTTGTAAAAAAAATGTGAAAACCATTTATGATTTTTACAATTATGTGCCACTTTGTGTTGGTCTATCACATACAATCCCAATAAAATACATTTACATTTTTGGTTGTAACATGACAAAATGTGGAACATTTCAAGGGGTATGAATACTTTTTCAAGGCACTGTATCTTAAAACAGAGTTCCGGCCACCAAAACTTTTTTTTTTCAAGGAATCCCCTCACACGGCATTAATAACACACATAAACTATATGTGTATATGCTAGTGGATAGTAATCATATATATATATTTTTTTAACTTACGATTTAGCTGATCCTCTTATGGCCATTGCCATGATGAGTGTGGGCATATGAAGCCCAATCGCAACCTCTTCATGGATAACCAATCGAGAGGTGCATGCTGGATAACCAGCATGCACCTCTAGATTTTGCGCATGCTCGATGCTCCGGCGGCCATAGCGCCGATTGTTTATCAAGTTGCCATAACAACGGGCGGCGACAGAGTAAGGTCCCGTTCGGTTGTTATGGCAACATAAATAGATAGATAGATCCACCCTAAATTGCATAATTTCCTGTAAGGAAATAACACGATTTTTGCACACAGTCCTGCCCACTGACAATGTGAGTCATCATTTCCCAGGAGCCCAGGCCCAGTGATGTGGAGCGCCGCGGAGCCGGAAGTGGCAGATTAGGAGCCAGCACCTAGCAACAGGCCACTTCTGGTAAGTAAAAAAAAATTTTTTTCACTCCAAATGTTTTTCATTATTAATCAAAGACTTGGAAAATGTGAAAAAATAATTCAGGGATGCACAGCATACTAGCTCATTATGTAATACTCACCTGAGATCGAAGCCCTCGCTGCGGTGCCCATACACAGCACCGGCCGGCGACATCACTCCCGGGGTCACTTCCGGGTATCACGGCTCCGGCGCTGTGATTGGCCGGAGCCGCGATGACGTCACTCCCGTGCATGCACGCGGTAACAGTACACTTACTGAAGCAAAAGCACCTACGTGCCGTTGCTTCAGTTTGTGTCAGTGCGCATGTGCCGATGAGGTCGGCACATGCAAATACAGGGGTTATCTCCTAAACCGTGCAGGTTTAGGAGATATCCTGGGTAGCTACAGGTAAGGCTTATTATAGGCTTACCTGTAGCACAAAGTGGTATGTAAGGCTACTTTCACACTGAGGCCACTTTGCAGGCGGTTTTAACCCTTTTTCGGCCACTAGCGGGGGTTAAAACCACCCCGCTAGCGGCCGAATAGCGTCACTAAAAAAACGGTAAAGTGGCACTAAAAATAGCGCCGCTTTACCACCGGCACCCGCCCGCCGCCAATGTGAAAGTAGCCTAAGGGTTTACAACCACTTTAAAGAGGAGTGCCAGCCTCTCCCCAAAAGAAATAAAAGCCAGCAGTAGAGTTGAGCACCAAAGCACCTTGTCCCCATGTTGATGAGGACAAGGGTCTCATCCCCACAACCCTAGCCGGTGGTTGTGAGGGTCTGCGGGCGGGGGGCTTATCGGAATCTGGAAGCCCCCTTTAACAAGGGGACCCCCAGATCCCGCCACCCCTGTGTGGAATGGTAAGGGGGTACAAAAGTACCCCTACCATTTCACCAAAAAAAGTGACAAAAGTGTTAAAAATGACAAGACAGCTTTTGACAATTCCTTTAATTAAGTCTTCTTCTTTCCATCTTCTTCCTTCTTTTCTTCATCCTTCGGTTTCTTTCTCCATCTTCTTCTTCCTCCATCTTCTTCTTCCTCCGATCCTCTGCTTCTTGCTCTGGTGTTTTGTCCGGCATCTTCCTCCACGGCGTCTCTTCGTCCTTGCTTCGTTCTCGGGCCGCTCCGCGCAATGGGATGCTCCCGCTGTGTGACGCTTCTCTTCTTCTGACACTAATATAACGGAACCGGGCGTCAGAGGGGGGCAGGGTCACCAGGTGGCCCTGCCCTCCGTTATATAAGAACTGTCAGAAGAAGAGAAGCGTCACACAGCGGGAGCCTCCCATTGCGCGGAGCAGCCCGAGAACCAAGCGAGGAAGAAGAGACGCCATGGAGGAAGATGCCGGACGAAAACACCAGAGCAAGAAGCAGAGGATCGGAGGAAGAAGAAGATGGAGGAAGAAGAAGATAGAGAAAGAAACCGAAGCATGAAGGAAAGAAGAAGAAGGAAGACTTAAATAAAGGAATTGTCAAAAACTGGCTCTTGTCATTTTTTTTTTTGTTTACAAACTATTTTATTAGGTGCAAAAGGTGGTACAAAAAGAGTACAAAAATATGTCGAAACATTGACAGTAATAACAAGTTTTACATATGTAACATTGTAAGATACAAATGATTGAGTTGGTAGTCTTAGTTATGGTACAAACATTTTGATTATGGTATATAATACATTATTACGAGTATACTGGTGCTTTATGTGTAGACATTCTCAGGATGGATTAAAAAAGGATATGGAATGTTTATACCACGGATCCCATTTTTTATTATATAAATGGATGGTGTTCTGAATTGTATGAAATATTTTTTCCATAAGGTTGATGTTGTTAATTCTAGTTTTTAAATGTTCTAAAGGAACCGATTGGGATTTCCAATGATATGCAATTAACCAGTGAATTGCAACACAGATTGTATGTACTAATCTAGTATTGTGCGTAGAGAGACCGATAACAGGTGCGAATAAGAGACAACTGTGTGGGGTAAGGACAATGTTGTTATTTGAGATTATAGAGGTGAACCTTTGTAACTGTTTCCAAATATGTGTAATCTTATTACAGTCATTTTTAACACTTTTGTCACTTTTTTTGGTGAAATGGTAGGGGTACTTTGTACCCCCTTACCATTTCACACAGGGGGGGTGGGATTTGGGGGTCCCCTTTTTAAAGGGGGCTTCCAGATTCCGATAAGCCCCCCGCCCGCAGACCCCCACAACCACTGGCCAGGGTTGTGGGAATGAGGCCCTTGTCCTCATCAACATGGGGACAAGGTGCTTTGGGGAGGACCCCAAAGCACCCTCCCAATGTTGAGGGCATGTGGCCTGGTACGGTTCAGGAGGGGGACGCTCTCGCCCCCCTCTTTTCCTGCGGCCTGCCAGGTTGCGTGCTTGGATAAAGGGTCTGGTATGGATTTTTGGGGGGAACTCCACGCCATTTTTTTTTTAAATTTGGTGTGGAGTTCCCCTTAAAATGGATATTTGAGGGGAACCCCACATCATTTTTTTTTTATTTGAAAACGGGGTTCTCCTTAATATCCATACCAGACCTGAAGGGCCTGGTAATTGAATTTGGGGGAACCCCACCCTTTTTTTATTTATCAATGACTTTCAATGACTGTTCTCTGTATTACACCGCCGCGAGTGCTTTTAAATGATTTTTTTTCCTGCAGAAATGACACTTTGTGCAGGAACAGTTCTAAGCATGGGAAACATGCGCCCCTTTACAGGCATACTATACACACCCCCCAGGTACGAAATTTAAAGGAATATTACACTTTTATTGTTTCACTTTAAGAATTATTAAAATCACTGCTCCTGAAAAAACTGCAGTTTTTAAAACTTTTTTTTGCATTGATACATGTCCCCTGGGGCAGGACCTGGGTCCCCAAACACTTTTTATGACAATAACTTTTTAAAAAAATCAATGACTTTCAATGACTGGTCTCTGTATTATGGGGAGCCGACAATTCATTATAGCCGCGAGTGCTTTTAAATGTCTTTTTTTCCTGCAGAAATGACACTTTGTGACAAACTGACAATAACTTTTTAAAAAGTGCCATTACATTGCCGAACACCGAACTCTAACCCGAACATACAGTAAATTGTTCGGGTTCAGGTCCGGGACCCAAAAACCCCAAAGTCCGGTACGAACCCAAACTTTACAGTTCGGGTTCGCTCAACCCTAGTCAGCAGCTACAAATACTGTAGCTGCTGACTTTTAATATAAGGACACTTACCTGTCCATGGATCCAGCGATGTCCGCACCTGAGCCAAATCTTCAGTCAGCTTCGGGTGCAGGTGCTGAGTTGTGCTGTGCTTTGGGAATGGTCCCGCAGTCTTATGGGACCTGTGTGTGTCCCCAAAAGGCTGTGTGGGGAATGAGGAGGGGTGGAATATCCTCATAGATCGCCGCAGCGATCTGATCCTGAAGTGGAAGCAGGCACCTGTCAAAACCAGGGACCCGCTCACCCCAAAAAAGTACCAAATGTGGCAGTGGAGAGGGGACAGATGAAAGCAATACATATCACTAAGAAAACTTCAAAGCAAACTGTAAATCCCCTAAAAGGAGACATGAAGCAGGAGAGAAGAGGGGAGGGTTGTCAGTGTAGCAGTGTCCCTTTATCACGGAGAAGACATTCTCTGGGTTTACACTGAGTCTTCTCCAGCCAGTGATGGAGAACAAACACACTCGGACTTGAAAAATGACTCTGATCTAAATAGTCCTAATGCCGCAATGAAAATAACAAAATTTTGGCTCAGAACCAAGCGCCAGAACTCTAAGGCTGGGTCCCTAATACTGCTATGATGCCCTATGCCGGTGCTGCTCGTCCTACACCCAGGGCAGGGATAAACTGCATTTAAAAATAAACCGATGCAAGGGACACATTGCCTGATCTCAGCCTAATTAACTCCTCAGAATAATTAGAGCTGCAGATTGCTCGTTGGCTGCTTCCAGTTGAGCTGCCAGGGCAGGACTTGTTTTTTTTTTTTTCTAGCTGCACATTATAAAAAAAAAAAAAACATGGAGGATTATGGCTGAGGCTTGATCTGTGCCATGTTTGTTTTAGGTTGGTAGGACAGAGTTAATAGATCTTGGATCCATCTGCTCATCTGCTGAAGACTGGGGAGACAGGCATCTGTTAGTAAAGCTTTGCAGCTCTGTCAAATCAACAGAGGGGAGCGAAGAGCAGAGAGGGTGATAGAACAGGCAGAATACAAGGAGTGCTTCCATTTCAGCTGTCAACTTGTATCTTGGGGGCAGTCACTGGAATGTCTGCAGCTACACATACATGCTGGCAGCATTCGTCAACGTGATATGACCTGCACTGCTTTCACTTCAATTAGCTGATCCAGTTCAGGGCAGAGGAAAAATAAAATAATAAAAGGATGAGAATTTTCCTCTCAATCTGGTTTCATGAAGCGGACAGAAGCTACGGTGAAAATCAGACCTTCAGTACACACAGCAAATACTTCTGACAAGCCCGTGGGTTTAGGGATTATACGTCTGATCAGTAAATCCTTGTATGCAAAGCATGTTTATATAGTGACATATATCAACACGGCTTTAGTGCGTGTGGTTACCAAGGGGCCCTTAAAGTGAAACTGTGCCTTGTCCAATAGCAGAGCGACTATCCCAGTATGGGAAGGGGCATGCATCCTTAAAATCGTGATGAAGTTCTGCCTTATGCCGCGTACACACCATCGGAAATTTGGTTAGCAAAAGGCCGATGAGAGCTTTTGGCCGGAAATTCCGACCGTGTGTATGCTCCATCGGACATTTTGCTGGCCAAATTCCCGCCAGCAAAAGATTGAGAGCATGTTATCAATTTTTCGGTCGGAAAAAGTTCCAATCGTCTGTAGCAATTCCAACGCGCAAAAATTCCTACGCATGCTCGGAAACAATTTGACGCATGCTCGGAAGCATTGAACTTCATTTTTTTGGCTCGTCGTAGTGTTGTACGTCACCGCGTTCTTGACGTTCGAAAGTTCAGCAAACGTTTGTGTGACCGTGTGTATGCAAGCCAAGCTTGAGCGGAATTTAGTCCGAAAAACCATCCAAGATTTTTCTGACGGAAAATCCGCTTGTGTGTAAGTGGAACTAGTGGGTGCTTAGTAGTGCAGAACAGTGATGGTGTTTTATTGGTTCTTTCTCTAAGGCTCGATTCACATCTATGCATTTTGCTTTTGAACGTTTTTGCAGTGCTTTTTGCGGTGCTTGCCGCGTTTTTGGACACGCGTTTTTACCGCGTTTTTGCCGCGATTTTGACGCGTCTTGCGTTTTTTTTTTTTTACATTTTTTTTTTACTGTGGTTGCTTAGCAACCAGCTATATACGGTGTAAAAAAAAACCTGCAAATCACGGAAAAATTGCGGTAAAAACGCGGAACTTGCGTTTTGGATGCGGGTCCATTAACTTCTATTACATGCAAAACGCTGCATTTTGCATGAAAAAAAGTCCCCGACCCTTTCCAAAAACGCAGAGGCACAAAAAAATGCATTGATGTGAACATGTTCCATTGGAACCCATGTTAAAAAAATTTCCTGCATTTCTGAAAAATGTATCAAAAAACGCGCTAGAGTGAATGGAGCTTAAGGCCCTATGCACACTAACCACTTCATTTACCCCCCCTTCATGAGCAGGCCATTTTTTGCGATACTGCGATACGGCGATCTGCATTACTTTAACTGACAATTGTGCAGTCGTGCTACGCTGTACTCAAATAAAATTGATGTCCTTTTTTTTCCCCACAAATAGAGCTTTCTTTTGGTGGTATTTCATCACCTCTGTGGTTTTATTTTTTGCACTATGAACAATTTTGAAAAAATAAAAAAACATTTTTGAAAATATAGCCTTTACAAAAATGTAAAAAAAAAAATCGAATTTCTTTATACGTTTAGGCTATTATGTATTCTGCTACATATTTTTGATTAAAAAAAAATCTCAATAAGCGTATATTGATTGTGTTGTGTTACACTATGTGATTTATTATTGCTCTGTGTCTTCTGTCTATCTGAACCCCACTGTAGTTCTGTATATTCCCCTCCTTTTCCTGTCTCTCATTCATTTGCTCAGTATACCACCATGCTGTAACATCTTTCCATGTATGTGGCTTACAACTTGACGCTTCACCGCCATTGTAGCGGCGCTATTCGGCCGCTAGCAGGGCGGTTTTAACCCCCGGTAGCGGCCGAAAAAAGGGTTAAAACTGCCTGCAAAGCGCCGCTGCAAAGTCCTGCGCGATTTCAATGGGCAGGAGCGGTGAAGCAGCGGTGTATACACCACTCCTTCACCGCTCCAAAGATGCTGCTTGCAGGAGGTTTTTTTAACGTCCTGCAAGAGCACCGCTCCAGTGTGAAAGCACTCGTGCTTTCACACTGGAGACACAGGAGCGGCTCTTTCAGGGCGCTTTGCAGGTGCTATTTTTAGCACTGTAGCGCCTGCAAAGCGCCTCGGTGTGAAAGGGACCTAAACGAAACATTTAAAAGGATTCATCGTCTGTCTCTCCATACAGTGAGTTTATTCATTGAGTTAAGCTGTCTGAATTGATGCAAGGGATAAATAGAACACCAGGTCGTGTAAGCCCTATATGAAGCTGGAGATAAAGTTCATGGCCTTGTAGTTGAGTCAGAACAGATTGGTTTGCGCAAAAGTTATAGCATCTACAAACTGTGGGATATATTTATGGAGTTTTTATTTTGTTTTTGTTTTTTTTACTGGTAATGGCGGTGACTTATAGCAGGACTGCGACATTGCGGTGGACAAATCTGACACTAAGTTCCAATTTTTTAGGGACCAGTGACAGTAATGCTGCGTACACACGATCGGACTATCCGGCGGACTTAGTCCCGCAGACAATACGCCGGACTTTCCAGCGGAGGTCCACCGGACTTTCTGAACGAGCGGACATGCCCACACACGGAGTAAAGTCCGTTCATTTTAAACGAGACTCCAGGTAGACGGGACTAGCAAAGGAAGTCAATGTCTCCGCCTCGATCGGCGAGATTGACAACTTGCTAGCCTGTCACCTGGTATGTATTTAAAGGGGAATCCGGGGTGGGGGTCCCCCCAAGATCCATATTAGACCCTTATCCGAGCACACAGCCCGGCCAGTCAGGAAAGGGGAATGAGCGAGCGCCCCCCTCCTCCTGAGCCGTACCAGGCCGCATTCTCTCAACATGGGGGGGTGCTTTGGGCAAGGGGGGCCCTGCGGCCCCCCACCCCAAAGCACATTGTCCCCATGTTGAGGACAAGGGCCTCTTCCCGTCAACCCTGGCCGTTGGTTGTTGGGGTCTGGGGCGGGGGGGCTTATCGGAATCCGGGAGCCCCCTTTAATAAGGGGGCCCCCAGATCCCGGCCCCAACCCTATGTGAATGAGTATGGGGTACATGGTACCCCTATTCATTCACCTAAGGGAAAAAGTGTTAAAAAAAAACCACAACACAGGTATTTAAAGTACTTTATTAGACAGCTCCAGGAGTCTTCTTCCGACTTCGGGGGTCTTGTCCTGATCTTCGTTTCTTCTGCCGGGCCTCTGCTATCTTCTTGCAGCTCTTTTACTAGCGTTGGCCCGGTCTTCTGGTT
>JAQSEC010001997.1:0-13854 GCA_028564925.1 Lithobates sylvaticus | reverse complement strand
TATGTCTGTGTACCACATTCTTTTGGGCCAATTTAGTGCAACGAGAATCACTGGAGCCCTTTTCCACCTCTATCTTGTGCCGTAGTCGAGGAAGAATCTTTAACAGAGGAAATGTATAGCTCAGCTTGTATGCAGACCAAAAAATCATCAGGGCATCTACTGCATAGGCTGGAGGATCCAGTGTCCTGAGGTGTGGATCAATTTAATCTCTCTCTGGTCAATTAGGGAAGTAGTAAACACAGGCTCTACTAATAGGCACAGGCAAACAATTGCTAGCTTTGTCCCCTATGCAATTCTATACACTGTACACTGAACAGTACATAAGAATGATTCTCCTGTACATAAGAAGGATCCCCATTACAGATGCATCTGTTGGGGATCCTCTCAAAAAAAGCACTGCCCCCTTATTACTCTCCATCCTGCCATTTTCAGGACAAACTCAATTTCACAATAAAGTGGCTGCTCAGGTGCTGAGCTTAGCTAGAGAAAGAGACCATGCCCTGTGCACACGTGCAGTTTTAATAGCCTGGAGGGACTGCTACTGAGTTAAGCAGAAGATTGCAAACATTTCCAAACAGGAGGAACTGTGGTATGTACTATGAGATTTTTGGAAAATCTTCCTGAAGGTGAAACTATACTTTAAGCACCAAAATCTAGAGCTTTTTCTCATTTCCACTTAGGATAAAAACCTTAACTGTTTACCATTTTTATCTATACAGTCCTTATAATGTCTCTGATCAGGACACAAAAGCAAATAAAGTAAGTAGGAAAAAAAAAAAAGCTTTATTGTGATTTCCAATCATAGACATATCTATAATATAGAATACCTGAAGGAACACTAAATGTAAATCACATTTAAATTGCAAATAAAAGATATTTATAGCAGAGCTCCAAGCAAACTGCTAAATACATTGAACGATTTTACCTGACAAATAAGTTGCAGTTCTATCCTTCCAGTACAGAAATCAAACATAGCCCTGCTAGACCAGCACAGCTAAGCAATACAGCTGATGGCAGTCACTTCCTGAATATTGATGGGGAATATCAGGTGTACTGGACAGTTAGGGGAGTTGGAAAATTTACAACCAGTAAGGCTGGCATCTGTTCTCACCACCTTCCGGGGCATGGGAAGGAATATCTCTCCTCACTCCAATGCACGGCTGGAGCTCCACCATGCCAGGGAGAGAATTGTCAGGCTACATAGACACATAGGATGGTCCAGAGAGTGGATTTGATTGTTCCACAAGTCAAGGATGTTGACCTGAAGAGCCCTGGCGTGAAACTGGACAATGAAGACTGATTCAAAGGAGGCCAACAATGAGCCAGAAACTATCACACAGAAGCAAACTGAAGGGTGCCTTTTGGATCTGAGGGTCCACATGCGGGTTCTTAAGGTGGCAATCTTTTCTTTTCAGAAGGAAGATTCTGGCTTGGGCTATGCCTAAGATTGGGTCCAGATACCCAAGGAGGAAGGTAAGGGCATACTTCAACTGATTAACCAGTCGAAGGTTTGAGGGAACTGAATAGTCGACGTAGAAATCGTTCAAGAATCCAGTGACATGGGTGCCATGGGGCTGGAAAAAAGCAAGAAGCGCAACAAACACTTTTGTGAACACTCAGAGTGTCGGAATGAAAGAGCTTGAATGAAAGTGCTACAAAAAAAAAAAAGTGCTGGTCTCTAACAGCAAAGCATAGAAAACGCTGGTGTGGAGGGAAGATGGAGACATGTAGAAAGGGCTCATTCATGGCTTCTGATGGTATAAATTCCCTGTCCGAGAGAAGCAATTACAGATCTTGCTAAAGACGGAGGGAGCAGGGGTTGTGTGGCTGAGTCGTGCTGTGCATGTCTATGGATGCACACATCTTGACTCGGGCGCACGCCTGCACAAGTGCCCTCTCAGAAATCTAGAGCAGGAGGTAAGCATCATGTTTGTTATTTTAACCACTTCCAGTCTGGGCCAATTCAGGCATTCCTCTCCTACATTTAACAAAGATCACGTTTTTGCTATAAAATGACTTGAAGCCCCCAAACATGAAACTTTTTTAGCAGAGACCCTCCAGCTGTTACGAAACTACAAGTCCCACAAGGCATTGCAAAGCTGACCATTACAAGCATGACTCCCACAGGCAGAGGCATGATGGGACTTGTAGTTTTGCAACAGTTGGAGGGCCGCCAGTTTGAGACCCCTGCCCTAGAGAATAAAATGGTGGGCATTGCATATTTGTATGTCACATGATATTTGCACAGCAGTTTTTCAAACCCAAAGTTTTGTGAAAAAATTTAAATTTTTATGCACAAAAACACAATATAATACCCAAATGTTTGGTAGAATATGATGATGTTACGCCAAGTAAATATATATCAAACATGTCACGCTTTAACCACTTCACCCCTGGAAGGATTTGCCCCCTTAATGACCAGGCCATTTTTTTTTGCGATACAGCACTACGTCGCTTTAACTGACAATAGAGCAGTCGTACGACGATGTACCCAAAAAATTTGATGTCCTTTTTTAACTCACAAATAGAGCTTTCTTTTGAAGGTATTAGATCACCTCTGAGGTTTTTATTTTTTGCGCAATAAACAAATTGCCAGGACAAGGGATCCCAAGAGGGACCTAGGTCCTTAATCCGGACTAGGCAGAAAAAAACCTGAAGGCCTGTAGCAGAGAGGGGGGTGTATATCACCTAGGACTGCCCATGGGCGTAGCCAAGTCTTTGGTCTGCCTAGGGTCCTACTCCTGTAAGGGGGGATATAACCCTATGGTTCTGAATAAAGAAGGCTGTGTCGGTCAATGAACGAAAGAGAAATAGCTAATTGGGCCCAATTTGGACTTTTTTACTTAGGGGTTCACTCACTTTTGTTGCCAGCGGTTTAGACATTAATGGCTGTGTGTTGAGTTATTTTGAGGGGACAGCAAATTTACACTGTTATACAAGATGTAAACTCACTACTTTACATTGCAGCAAAGTGTAATTTCTTCATTGTTGTCACATGAAAAGATATAAAAATATTTACAATATATATATATATATATATATATATATATATATATATATATATATATATATATATATATATATATATATATATATATATATATATATTATATATATATATTTTTTTTTTTTTTTTTTTTACACATTTACTGTTAAGTTTTTGGTTATACAGAAAGAAAAACACAGAAATATCAGTGTGGACTTATGTTATATATAGTATTTGCGGATAAATTTGCTTCACAAACTGGTGGACTTTTATTATACAGTTGTGCTCATAAGTTTACATACCCTGGCAGAATTTATTATTTCTTGGCCATTTTTCAGAGAATATGTAACATGTAATAAAGACTACATGACACATGTACATGTTCAGACTACATGACAATCTGTATTGCCTGAACGGCTATCTTCCAGCACTGTGTGAGCCAAAAGCCTCCGCTTTTTTTCTGAAAATTTGAGCTGCTCACCCGTGGGAATTTATCCCCAAACAAGAACATTTGGCTTTAAGTTCTTAATCAAACATAATAATGTTTTTGCAGTGCTTAGATTTCCATTAGGGCACGTGCAGTGTATGCTACATTCAAGTAATGCCCCTGGTGAGAAATGTCACAGTGTACCGTGTGCTTATCTCAGCTTTTAACTGATCTTTCAAGCCTTCAAACGGCTAGAGTTATAGCTGGTCATGTGTGCAGCACCATGGTACAGAGGTGGAACTGTCCTGGGAAGATAAGAGCGTTTAGTTTCACTAAACATGTATTATAGCTACACAAATAATTTTCTATTATAATTTATTACATAATTTTTTATCATTTCCATCTGAAGCTGTTGCAATATTCTAAAATAGTGAAAACATTTATCCATCACGTCTTTGCAACTACAAACACCCATGCATTCTGTAGATTACTTTATAGAATTCCCCCAGCAGTCTGTTCATGCTCATGCGATTCATTCACGGTTTTTCTCAGCTCTGCATGGAGCTTGAACTCAAATTAACCACATCCCCTGAAAGGCAACATTTTCATTTTAGTGCAGATACTTGGGATCTACAAAAAAGTTCTAGAATATTTGGGGCACTTGGCTGGATACCCAGCAACCAGCGATTCTATGCTCTCAATGGTTTTCTGATCCAGTTTGCAAAATGTTCTGATGCATTTTTTTTATCCCTTTCTATTATATTTGTGTTATGGGTACCATCACATATTGCTCTGTCCTATGCCATTAAAATGTTCGTGGAATTGCAATCACAGGTTATGTTTCTACTGCTTCCATGATGTACTGGTGAAACTGAGATCATGAATGTCTAGGCTTTTACGGGTTAATGTTCGGTTCGGATTTACCAAACGGGTAGAGAAAAGCTAGTCTTTTCCCAGTTTTTTGTTTGCTTTTGTTTATAAGTTTTCTTTTTTTTTATGATGCATGATATCTGTCTAACTGTACATGCATTTGGTTCTAATCGGCTGATTGACAATTTCTAGAGATCACATTATGTACGTTGATTTTGTGTATACCATTTGTCTAGATTTACGCTTAATGTGACACACTGAATTTATGCTCATTTATGGTTTTTCCTCAATAAACTCAGTTTAACTGCTTAAGGACTGCCTCCTGCACATTTACGTCGGCAGAATGGCACGGCTGGGCACATCAACGTTTGTTTATAGCGCAAAAAATAAAAACCGCAGAGGTGATCAAATACAACCAAAAGAAAGCTCTATTTGTGGTAAAAAAAGGACGTCAATTGTGTTTGTGAGCCACGTCACACGACCGCGCAATTGTCAGTTAAAGCGACGCAGTGCCGAATCGCAAAAAGGGGCCTAGTCCTTAAACTGCAAATTGGTCCAGGGCTTAAGTGGTTAAAAAAAAAAAAAAAAAAAAAACCCTGACCCCACTATTATGATCAATGTGCAAGATCAAATGAACATATTTTGTGGACATATGTATTAAGTTGATGGGTGACTTTATTCAGGGTAGTATGTGGAGGGGAGTAATGCATGAAATACTGAGGGCCTAAGAGGCTCACTAGGGAAAAGGTATAATTTTTTTCAGATTTTTTTTAACAAATGGTTTTTAACAAAATGATTTTTAAATAGATTTTCAACAAATGGAAAACCTGTGCATGTGTGATCAATCTGAACAGTACTGGTGAAGTTCGTGTCTAATCAATATTTCTACTGTAATGTACTAATGATCTGGAGATGTGGTGCATTGAACCATGTGGCCGACTGCAGTTAATACCATAGTTAAGGGGCAGAGTTTTGCTTCCTTATGTCACAGCCTCCAGCAAGGATCACAGTACTGATATCTCCAAATCTCACTCGATAGCCCTAGACACAAGTAGTCAGAGGCAGCAATGCCTTAAAAGCTCAGACTTCAGATATACAGCTAAAAGGCTGTAGGCACACTCACATGCCAAGAAGTGCATTGCTGTTATTCAGGAGGAATTCAAGATAAAAATAAAAATGTACAATGTTTTTCACTTTTTGAGTTCAGTTCCACTTTAATAAAACCTTTATAAAATCCACCTAGAATTTGACAAAATTTTAGAATGCCAAAGCCTACCTTTTTATGCACCTTAACCTGCTCTTCCCCATATCGATTGATCTCCTTTATCAAATCATGCAGCTTCTTGCTTAGTTCTAGATGACATAGAGCCAGCTTGTCTGAAGATACCCGAAACATCTCCCACATTGGGGCGAAGGTCCTATCAAAAAAAAAAAAAAAAAATGGGGGGGGGGGGTGTTATCTACTAATTTTTACATAAACATGTACTGTGGTGTGTTACAGACATGTCTAAAAATGCCTCACTTACCCCAGGTGGCTTCCACTACTGACCATCTTGGACAATTTCTGCATAGACTTTGAGTAAGCTTCCTCCACTGTGGCCCTAGAAATTGAAAAACAACCTCTTTACTTTCTACTACAATGAGGATTTGTCTACTGCAGCAAATCTGGCAAAGCGATAACAGCCTAATAATGAAAAAATAAACTATTCACAAACATTTCAATTTTTAAAGCTTGGTTGCAGAAGGAAAAATATCAGAAGTCAAATTGTGCCAATGAATGTGCAAGACAATTTTTGTTGAGTTGATCAGCCATTTTTCCAGAAGGAAGAGGACGTTAACTACAAATAGCATTCACAAATATGGGATGTATAGATCTTATTTATGTACAAACACATATAGCAAACTACACATGAAACATATTGTCTAGATTTTAAGACAGGTGTGCCCAACCAGTGGCCCAGGGGGCCACATGTGGCCCGTGAACCCTCTGATGTGGCCCGTGACCTCCTGCTCTGGGATAGAATAGAAAAAACACTGTTATTAAAGGTCAGTTTATTACTAAAATCACAGTGTATATATAGTGGGCATATCTTTTCTGCAGTGGTTACTGGGCTGCTTTCAAACAGATCCGCAGGTGCAGAGCAGTTTACCTGCATTGAGACATAGACTTCTATTATTATCTGCGAGTTTGGTGAGCTTTCTAAAAGTGCACCAAACCTGCAGAATATAATTGCAAACTGCAGGAAATCCAAAAGGTAGTTTTGCACACGTGGTGTGGTTAAACCGCAGCGCATCAGTGTGAAAGCAGCCTTGGACCTCTTTCACACGGTCAGTCCGACCAATTGGACCCTCCATTCACCTCCAAGTAGTGGCAGACATAAACCGACTTGTGCTACAAAGTATTGTGGGCTCCGTCTGTGTCCGCTCTGCAAATGCAGAGTGGAAACAGACATGCCATCCACCCGCTCCGCTCATTGTGGCCCGCGACCGGTTACCAAGTTGCTTAACCACTTCCCGACCGCCCCATGTACATATACGTCAACAGAATGGCACGTACAGGCAAAAGGACGTACCTGTACGTGCCATTCTTCAGGCGGTTGGGGGGTCCGATCGGACCCCCCTCCGCCGGCGGGGACGGTCGGGATCGTGTCAGGAGCGATGCGGGAAGAGGGGACGGCCAGTGGTTTCTGGCCACCCCCTCCCGATCGCTCCTGGCGAATCACATTCTCCCTTGCCTGTGTAATTGTAAACACAGGCAAGGGGAAGTGACGTCACGCTCCTCGTGTCGGTCTTTCTGACCGGGACGCCGAGCGGTGAAGACACAGCAAGTAAGTGCACAACAGTACACTGACACCAGGACACTTAGGCACACAATCCACCCCCCTGTCACCCCCAGATCACCCCCCAGATCACCCCCTGCCCCCCCTGTCACAGTGTCACTGATTGCAGTGATCATTTATTTACTGATCACTGCATTTAGTGTCAGTGTGACTGTAATAACTGTCAGGGCAGTTAGTTTTAGGCCCCTTTAGGTCTAAGGTAGCCCCCTACCCCCCCCCCCCAATAAAGGTTTAACCCCTTGATTGCCCCCTAGGTAACCCTTTCACCCCCTTTTGCCAGTGTCACTAAGCAATTGTTTTTCTGATCGCTCTATTAGTGTCACTGGTGCCGCTAGGTAGCCAGTTTTTTTTTTAGGTAACCGCCAGGTTTATATAGGATTATAAATAGGTTTATAGGTCAGGTACCCCCATATTACAACCTAAATAAAGGTTTTAACCCCTTGATTGTCCCTAGAGTTAACTCTTTCACCAGTGATCACAGTATAAGTGTCACTGGTGACGCTGGTTAGCCAGTTAGTTATTTAGTTATTTAGGTTCCCCGTCAGGTTTTTATATAGCGTCAGGTACCCCCATATATTGCCTAATAAAGGTTTTAACCCCCTGATTGCCCCTAGTTAACCCTTTCACCAGTGATCACTGTATTACTGTTACGGGTGACGCTGGTTAGATAGTTTGTTTTTTATACTGTCAGGGCACCCGCCATTTATTACCCAATAACGGTTTAACCCCCTGATCGCCCGGCGGGTGATATCAATTAGGTTTTAGGGACAAATAAGGTCTGCGTCGCCCCAGGTTAGTGCCAGCACCGCAAACACCCACGCGCAAACCATACACCTCCCTTAGTGGTATAGTATCTGAACAGATCAATATCTGATCTGATCAGATCTATACTAGCGTCCCAGCAGTTTAGGGTTCCAAAAAACGCATTGTTAGCGGGATCAGCCCAGATACCTGCTAGCACCTGCGTTTTCCCCCTCCGCCCAGCCCAGCCCAGCCCACCCAAGTGCAGTATCGATCGATCACTGTCACTTCCAAAACACTAAGCACACATAACTGCAGTGTTCGCAGAGTCAGGCCTGATCCCTGCGATCGCTAACAGTTTTTTTGGTAGCGTTTTGATTCAGTCGCCAGCAGCCTAGGAGCTTTTTTTCCTGTGAATCTCACTAGTGTACTACTAAATTTAGAGCCCAAAATGGCAAATCGCAAGTACACTAGTGAACAGGCCTACTTGTTTCTGAGTATGTCAGATAGTGAAGAGGAGGTCACTCATCTGTCAGAATCAGGCTCAGAATACGACCCAGTAGACGACAGCGGCTCCATGACAGATAGCGCTGGCGACGGAGGTGAGGTCCCTGCTAAGGTCAGGCGTACCCGATCCCGATCTTCTGATGTTGTTGAGGTGCAGGAACCGCAGGTCTCTCGTATGGAGCAGAGAAGTACTAGCGCCGCTATTCCTTCTGGTGAACTGGCAAGCACCAGCGGCCTAGTACACCCTGGACGTAGTCAAACCAGCACTGCAGTAACACTTGGTGACGTGGCGAGTCCCATAAGTGCAGTTCAAGCTGGCGAGGTGGCAAGCACAAGTAGTGTCCCGCTGCCACCAAGAAGAAGACAAAGGCAGGCCCGTCGATCACATAGTGTCCTTCCTGCAGAATTCGCCAATCCTGATTGGGTGCCCACCACTTCTGCAGGACCCGTACTTCCCCCATTCACTGGCCAACCCGGTATTCAGGTGGAAACAGCTGATTTTAAGCCATCCGATTTTTTATCGCTGTTTTTCACGGAAGATCTCTATAGATCTATTGTGGACCAAAGTAATATATACGCTGGTCAATACATCGCCGCTAATCCCCAAGTGCCTTCCCTTGCCAGAGATTGGAAACCAATTACGGTTTCCGAATTTAAGTCCTTTCTGGGCCTTTCCATCAACATGGGCATGCATAAATTCCCGACGCTGAGGTCTTATTGGTCCACCCTCGCGCTCCACCATATGCCCGTGTTCTCTCGCTCCATGTCCAGGGCACGATACGAACAGATCTTGCGGTTCATGCACTTCAGTGACAATGAACTCTGTCGTCCTCGTGGAGACCCTGAATTTGATCGGCTCTACAAAATTCGGCCCCTCATAAACCACTTCAACCAAGGTTTTGCAGCCTTGTTTAATCCCAATCAAGTTGTCTGCGTTGACGAGTCCCTGATTAAGTTTTCTGGCCGCTTGTCTTTCAAACAGTTCCTTCCCAGCAAGCGTGCCAGATACGGGGTCAAGCTCTACAAGCTCTGTGACAGGGCAACAGGCTATACGTGGAGCTTTTCGGTTTATGAGGGAAAAGATAGTCACGTAGAGCCGGAGAACTGTCCAGATTACATAGGGAGCGCTGGCAAGATAGTGTGGAACTTGGTGTCACCCTTATTCGGAAAGGGGTACCACTTGTACGTGGACAATTATTACACGAGCGTGCCACTGTTTAGTCACTTGTTTGATCATCAGATTGGAGCATGTGGCACCGTGCGACCTAATCGCCGGGGCTTTCCCCAGCGGCTTGTAGATTCCCCTCTTAGGCTGGGGGAGAGAGCCTGCTTGAAGTGTAATAACTTGCTCGCTATGAAGTGGAGGGATAATAGGAATGTTTTCGTTCTTACCTCCCTTCATGCAGACACGACAGTCCAAATTCGTACGGCGGCTGGTGTTGTGACGAAACCCCTCTGTGTCCACGAATACAACCTTAATATGGGGGGGTGGACCTCAACGACCAGTTGTTGGCGCCGTACCTAGTTGTCCGTAAGGCTAGACGCTGGTACAAAAAAGTGTCTATTTATTTGTTCCAATTGGCTTTTCTGAATGCTCATGTGCTATACGGAGCTTCAGGCGGGAGGTTACCCTTCCTTGAATTCCTGGAAGAGGTTCTCACAGACCTTCTGTTTCCAGACGGTTCTGCACCTCACCATTCCGAACCAAATGCAGTTAGCCGGCTGTATGAGAGGCATTACCCTTATGTCCTCCCGAGTACCCCTACCCAACGAGCCCCCCAAAAAAGATGTCGTGTCTGTACCAAGCGCGGATGTAGGCGTGACACCCGTTATTATTGTCCACGCTGTCCTGACAATCCTGGTCTCTGCATTGGTGAATGTTTTGAACGCTACCACTCACTAGTGAGGTTTTAGCGTAGGGTACAGCATTTCACAGGCTAGGATACACTTTCACAGGGTCTCAAGAATGCCATCGCATTTTGAGACCCGACCGTTACAGTTAAAATTATAGTTATAGTTTAAAAAAAAAAAGTGTAAAAAATAAAAAAAAAAAGTACAAAAAAAAAAAAACCCCCAAAAAAATATAAAATAAAAAAACCAAAAATAGTTGTCGTTTTATTGTTCTCTCTCTCTCTCTCTCTCTCTCTCTCTCTCTATTGTTGCTCTTTTTTACTCTATTCTATTCTGCAATGTTTTATTATGTTTTATCATGCTTGCTTTTCAGGTATGTAATTTTGTTTACTGTGTTTTATTGTTAACCATTTTTTTGTTTTCAGGTGCGCCATTCAGTTGCAGCGCGGATTTATTTATCTTGACAGCAACAGCGTTTGCTCCCACGATACATAAAGCCACGACTCCAACGCTGTAGGAGGTGATTTCACCACCACAGTTAAAAAAAAAGAGCATATATGCCGAAGCATGGGGGCAGCAGAGGGCGGAGGAGCGATTTTGCTCCTAATGCCACGTACATACGGTCGAAAAAAGTCCGACCATGTGTACGTGGCATAACTTTTTTGCGGGAGGATGCCCCCATGCTTCGGCATATATATATTTTAGGCACCGGTTGCGTTAACAAAATGTTTTATTTTTTACTATGTTTTTTTTTTTTGGTATTTGCTTTGCAGGTATGGTATGGTAAGGTCTTACTGTTATACTGTTATGTTACTTTGTTTTAATGTTAACCATTATTTGCTTAGCAGGTACGCCATTCAGTTGCAGCGTGGATTTATTTATCTTGACAGCAACAGCGTTTGCTCCCACGATACATAAAGCCGCGACTCCAACGCTGTAGGAGGTGATTTCACCACCACAGTTAAAAAAGGAGCATATATGCCGAAGCATGGGGGCAGCAGAGGGCGGAGGAGCGATTTTGCTCCTAATGCCACGTACATATGGTCGAAAAAAGTCCGACCATGTGTACGTGGCATAACTTTTTTGCGGGAGGATGCCCCCATGCTTCGGCATATATATATTTTAGGCACCGTTTGCGTTAACAAAATGTTTTATTTTTTACTATGTTTTTTTTTTTGGTATTTGCTTTGCAGGTATGGTATGGTAAGGTCTTACTGTTATACTGTAATGTTACTTTGTTTTAATGTTAACCATTATTTGCTTAGCAGGTACGCCATTCAGTTGCAGCGTGGATTTATTTATCTTGACAGCAACAGCGTTTGCTCCCACGATACATAAAGCCGCGACTCCAACGCTGTAGGAGGTGATTTCACCACCACAGTTAAAAAAAAAGAGCATATATGCCGAAGCATGGGGGCAGCAGAGGGCGGAGGAGCGATTTTGCTCCTAATGCCACGTACATATGGTCGAAAAAAGTCCGACCATGTGTACGTGGCATAACTTTTTTGCGGGAGGATGCCCCCATGCTTCGGCATATATAAATGGTGCATGTATGCCCATCATTAGAAGTGGGTGGATGAAGGGAGGTATTCTAATGGTGGGCATACCCACCGCACCATTGGGAAAGCATTTTATCACACCGATCTTGGTGTGGTCAGATGCTTTGAGGGCAGAGGAAAGATCTAGGGTCTAATAGACCCTTTTTTTCAAAAAAAGAGTACCTGTCACTGCCTATTGCTATCATAGGGGATATTTACATTCCCTGCGATAACAATAAAAATGATAACTAAGAAAAAAAAAAATGGAAGGAACAGTTTAAAAATAAAATAAAAAAGCTAAATAAAAAGAAAAACTAAAAAAAAAATAAAAAAAGCACCCCTGCCCCCCCTTCTCTTGCGCAAAGGCGAACACAAGCGTTGGTCTGGCGTCATATGTAAACAGCAATTGCACCATGCATGTGAGGTATCACCGCGAAGGTCAGATCGAGGGCAGTAATTTTAGCAGTAGACCTCCTCCGTGAATCTAATGTGGTAACCTGTAAAGGCTTTTAAAAATGTATGTAGTTTGTCGCCACTGCGTGTTTGTGCGCAATTTTAAAGCATGTCATGTTTGGTATCCATGTACTCGGCCTAAGATCATATTTTTTATTTCATCAAAAATTTGAGCAATATAGTGTGTTTTAGTGCATTAAAATAAAAAAAAGTGTATTTTTTTTCCACAAAAAATGCGTTTGAAAAATCGCTGCGCAAATACTGTGTGGAAAAAAAAAATGCAACACCCACCATTTTAATCTGTAGGGCCTTTGCTTTAACAATATATATATAGTGTTTGGGGGTTCAACGTAATTTTCTTGCAAAAAAAAAAAAAATGTTTTCATGTAAACAAAAAGTGTCAGAAAGGGCTTTATCTTCAAGTGGTTAGAAGAGTGGGTGACGTGTGACATAGGCTTCTAAATGTTGTGCATAAAATGCCAGGACAGTTCAAACCCCCCCCAAATGACCCCATTTTGGAAAGTAGACACCCCAAGCTATTTGCTGAGAGCAATGTTGAGCCCATTAAATATTTTTTTTTTTGGTCCCAAGAGATTGAATAATGAAAAAAAAAAAAAAATAATATTTTTTTTTTACAAAAAGTTGTCACTAAATGATATATTGCTCAAACATGCCATGGGCATATGTGGAAATACACCCCAAAATACATTCTGTTGCTTCTCCTGAGTACGGGGATACCACATGTGTGGGACTTTTTGGGAGCCTAGCCGTGTACGGGACCCCAAAATCCAAGCACCGCCTTCAGGCTTTCTAAGGGTGTAATTTTTTTATTTCACTCCTCACTGCCAATCACAGTTTCGGAGGCCATGGAATGCCCAGATGGCACAAACCACCCCCAAATGACCCCATTTTGGAAAGTAGACACCCCAAGCTATTTGCTGAGAGGTATGGTGAGTATTTTGCAGATCTCGCTTTTTGTCACAAAGTTTTGAAAATTGAAAAAAGAAAAAAAAAATGTTTTTTTCTTTACTTTCTTCATTTTCAAAAACACATGAGAGCTGTAAAATACTCACCATGCCTCAACAAATAGCTTGGGGTGTCTACTTTCCAAAATGGGGTCATTTGGGGGGGTTTTGTGCTATTTTGGCATTTTATGGCCTTCGAAACTGTGATAGGTAGTGAGGAGTGAAATCAAAAATTTGCACCCTTAGAAATGCTGAAGGCGGTGCTTGGGTTTCGGGGCCCCGTACGCGGCTAGGCTCCCAAAAAGTCCCACACATGTGGTATCCCCATACTCAGGAGAAGCAGCAAAATGTATTTTGGGGTGCAATTCCACATATAACCATGGCATGTGTGAGCAATATATCATTTAGTGACAACTTTTTGAATACATTTTTTTTTTTTTTTTTTTTGTCTTTATTCAATCACTTGGGACTAAAAAAAAAATATTCAATGGGCTCAACATGCCTCTCAGCAAATAGCTTGGGGTGTCTACTTTCCAAAATGGGGTCATTTGGGGGGGTTTTGTGCCATCTTGGCATTTTATGGCCTTCAAAACTGTGATAGGTAGTGATAGGTAGTGAGGAGTGAAATCAAAAATTTATGCCCTTAGAAATCCTGAAGGCGGTGCTTGGTTTTCGG
>JAQSEC010002944.1:0-13897 GCA_028564925.1 Lithobates sylvaticus | reverse complement strand
CTAGCAGGGCAGGGAGCCCAAACAGTGCCTGACACAATTCTTACCACCGCGCTTCGTTCGTAGGGTGCTGTGTAAGTAGATGGGCTTCAGCCACAACACATGCACACCATTTAAAGTGTAACAATATTGCGCAATGGTTTTGTATCTGTCTTTTATCCCCATGCAAACACGGAGAAGATAATAAGGACTTGACCAGCAGGAAAGAAGACACCGCAACTAAAGATAAGTGAAAGTGTTATGTATACACTTGTTCAAATATACATTCACTAATGGTGCTTATCTTTCTTATTGATGGTGTATATTTTTTATCCTTTTAACTTTTAAATTTTAAATCTATGCTCAACATCAAAGGGCAATTAGTTAGTAAAATGCCTCAGCACTAACTAATCAGGAACAACACCTGTCAAGCAACCGCAATTAAACATCCAAGGAGACATCTGCTAGATGCATGGACTCTTAAAGGGTCCTAAAACACATGCGGTTTTTTTCCCAATATAATCGCATAACGAAATGTTTTTGTCCAAAAACAAATCGCACAACTAAATGCGTTTTTTTCCAGTTTAAACGCATGAATTTTTTAAGGGTTTGAATTTAAACGCGGCTTTACCCTTTTAACGAGTTTTTTACTCACAGCACTATTTCACAAATTATCACATAATCACTGGTACCACAAATAGGAAGAACATCCACTTATTTATTTTTATATATTTATTTTTATATATTTATATTTGGTTTTATGTATTTATTTATACATACACAGTGCACGGATTTTAAGGAGATTTCACACACCACTTGAACAGTATCATCGCACTAGCAATTTTTTAATCATATCTACACTTATTTTAAGGTTGATTGATAGCGCACCCATTGCACATAAATACTAACATTTTTTGTGTATTTTAAAACTATCTCTTTCACGTGTGAGAACACTAATATATGGGTTGCAGCATCATCATTTGGCTATCTTAAAACACTGTTGCTGTTCTGTCTTTAAATACCCAGTCTAGCGCTTAAGTACACATACCTAATACTCTACTTATACATCTTACTCACTTGAGCAGCTTAAATGGAGATATTTAAATTTCTAGAGAACCGCAAAGTAGATCTAGAGGAGGTTTTTTCCACCTCAAATACCAACACTGACACAGGTGACCTTGATACTAACTTCAGAAAATTTGGTCATTTGATGGAGAAAAAAGTCAGTTTATGGTGGGATATTGCTTCCCATGAGCAATACTTAAAAGAAAATATTGTACCAAGGAGACTAAGGTGGGATGTACCCATCAATGATGGTCTATTGGATCCTGAATCTGTTGATGAATGGTACAAATTTTTTAATGGAAAAGGTCTGGAGGTACTAAAATTTATAATACAAAGAAAACAAAGAAAGGTCGCAAAGATAAATGAGCAGATTGAGGAAAGTAAATTAATTTTGGAAACCTACAAGGAATCAACTTCATTTGCTTCTTTAACCAAACAACTGAACAGAGTGTTGGAACAGAAGGATATTGAAATAAAACAAAGAAAAAAACGGAAATACATGAGGGACACCAATGATTACAGACTACAACAGGCATATAAATGGCAACTAAATTTAAAGGATGGACAAACAGGATCCACTACCTCATCACCACTGAGAGAAGTAAGGATTAGATCACCAATTAGGGAATACACATATAGATCACCTGATAGACAAATGAGGCAAAATGGAAATGAGAATGGATACCAAAGAGCATCAAGGGATGAGTACAATGGCCCAAAGACCCCAAAACCATGGTGGAAAAACAAGAACAACAATCCTAAACCATGGACAAAATCTCCAAAAAATACACAATGGAAGAATGGGGGGAATAAGAACCACAATCCCCAAAACCAGGCATATAACCAATATAGGAATAACGAAAACAGAGGATATGATGATAGAGGACATCAGAATCATGGAAATCATGACAAAAGAGATACAAGGGACCAAAATCAGTATCAACAACACACACAACCTCAATACTATGATCGACAATATAGGGACTACAGAAGTAGCCCTGACCACACGAGAAATAGATATGAGGCACTAAGGGATGAAGAAAATGAGCCATGCACATCCTCGTCTTTTTTAGATCAGCGCAGGAGGGACAGAACCCCTCCCCGCACAGAGAGAACCCCACCACGGAGCCAAAAAAGTCCAAATTCAAAAGAGGAAATAGGGGAGGACGGAAGGTCCAAGCGAAAAAGAGAGAGATAGGAGAAGGTATATACAATTTAAGTGGCAAAGAATTAACCAAAACCGAACTAAGGACACTTGACAAAGGACTAAAATTTGCACCAAAGAGGAATTTAAACAAGTTTGACACATATGTAGACATTCAAAAATATACTAGGAAGCTAAATATAAAAAAAATACATGTTGAATAAACCTGTGACCACCTCAAGGGATCAACAGGAAATCCCAGGTAGGGTGGAACACACTACTCTAAGAAATCGATCCCTGTTTAACCCCCAGGTGTCAAACAATGAGCACATACATGTTTTTAACAAGATGGTCATACAAGATATTGAAAAATTAAGAATAAAACGAGCACAAAACTCCCAGGATATCACAAAAGGAATAAAAGAACTGGAAGCAAGAAAGGAAGTAGTAATACGACCAGCGGACAAAGGAGGCGCTATAGTTGTTTTATCAAAAGAAAATTATAACAGTGAGCTCATAGGCCAACTAAATGACACCAACACCTATATCAAACTCAAAGGGAATCCAACCAGAGAATACAAGGAAGAATTAAGAGAATTGGTAGAAAAAGGTAAAATGAAAAACATTTTAAACAAAAAGGAGGAAAGGTACCTTCTGCCGGATGTCTGCAGGGTCCCAGTGATTTACACTGTCCCAAAAATCCACAAAAATTCATCAATGCCACCCGGGAGACCTATAATTAGTGGTATTCAATCCATAAATTCAAGGATTGGTGAATATGTTGACAAATTTATTCAGCCACTGGTACCCAAAACCAAATCTTTTTTAAGGGACACCAAGCACCTCACACAAATTCTGGAGAAAGTACCACTAGTACAACATGAGCAATATTTAATAGCCACGGCCGATGTGTCATCACTGTACACAATCATTGACCACGGCGACGCAATAAATGCCACAAGATGGGCTCTAGATAAATGGACGGTCATACCTTCTAAACAAAAACGCTTTATCTTAAGATGCCTAGCCTACGGGATACAACACAATTATTTTTGGCACAATAAAGAATTTTATAGACAGCTAAACGGGATTGGAATGGGGGCTAAATATGCCCCAAGCGTCGCAAATATTTTCATGGCCAATTGGGAAGAAGAAGCGCTGTATCAGCACTACCCAGTGGAGCTAACTTTATATAAAAGATTCATAGATGACTGCATTATAATATGGAATGGGGATAGAACCAGCTTGGAAAACTTCCTTACGACACTAAACAACAACCAAAAGAATATCAGGTTAACTTTCGAGATCAGTGACAGAAATATCAAATTTTTGGACCTCGATATTACAATAGAGAAGGGTGCATTTCATACCAAAACCTTCTTCAAGACTGTAGACAGGAATAGCTACATTCCCACAGATAGCTGTCACTACAGTCCGTGGTTAATAAACATACCGAAAGGACAGCTCATAAGACTGAGGAGAAATTGTAGTAATGACAAAGGGTACCTCGAACAAGCAACAGAAATTGGTGAAAAATTCTTGCAGAAGGGTTACAATGAGAATTTTATCAAGGAAAAAATAAAAGAAGTACAAGAAATGCCAAGAGACACACTCATTAAGGACAAGGAGAAAAAAACTGAAAACCATGCAGAAGTACCACTGATTTTAAATTTCAACATACAGCATAAGAAAATTGAAACAATAATCAAAAAACACTGGCAGCTACTGCAAGCTGACCAACAACTAAAAAGCATCCTCCCTGAGAGACCTAAATTTATATACAGAAAAGCTCCAACACTAAGAGACTTGATTGTTAAAAATGTCCCAGACCCTCCAAACAACAAAAATATGACCTTTTTTCAGGGAAAGGGATTTTACCCCTGCAAAAGATGTTATGCATGTAGGAATACGAAGATGGGGGGAAAAAAGTGCAACAAATTTACATCATCTACCACGAAAAAAGAATATGATATTAAGGAGTTCATCACATGCAAAACAGAAGGAGTAGTGTATATGCTTGAATGCACATGTTCGCTGCAGTACATAGGAAGAACTAAACGACCCATGTGGAAACGAATAAGAGAACATGTGCAAAACATAATAGCAGGCTTCCCTAAACATAGTGTGTCAAGACATTTTGCAGAAATCCACAATAAAGATCCTACTCAAATGACGTTCTGGGCAATTGATAAATTCAAACCCAATTGGAGGGGGAGTCATAAGGTGAGAGAACTCAGCAAAAGTGAATCGAGATGGATTTATGAAATCAACAGTTTTGCGCCAGGAGGCCTTAACATTGACTTTGATCTCAACTGTTTTATTTCTGACTTTTAATACATTTTAAACACATTTTTTTAGTATCTTTTAGAAATACTATTTATGTGTTTTAAGAGCAGATATATTTATAAAACAGACATACGGTCTTCTTCCTCCACATGTTTGTGTATACCTATACACTCCTATTTTTTAAAGCACAACATAAGCATGGCCATTTTTTATCTTTTTTATCTTTTTTATCTTTTTTATCTTTTTTATTCATCCCAAGAATTACTCGTATAAGGTATACGGTCACTATTTATACATCTGTATACATTGTGCAAAGAAACATCCCCAAAGAAGTGATGCTCAAATAAGAAAGTAGTGATGCTCAGACAAGAAATTAACTATTCTTCCACACAAATAAGGAACTATGCGTCAAACGCCGTTTTGATATATTCCCTCATGCCTCTATTTAAAAGTCTTGCAGCTTATCCCTTTATTCATTTTTAGATCCAATTTATACCCATTTTTATATATTCATTTCCCTCTCTAATTATATTTTATTTTTATGTTTATTTATTATTTTTTATTCTTATTCTTATTTTTATTTTTATTTTCATTTTTTTTTCATTTTTTTTTTTCATTTTTTTTTTTATTTTTTTCATTTTTATTTTTATTTGTTTTTTTCTCTCTTTTTTTCATTTTTTTATTTTATATATATATATTTTTATATTTTTATATTTATATTTTTTATTCATATATTTTTCACATCTATTTTTATTCTCATCTATACACTAATTTTTATCAACATCCACATATCCTCACATTTTAACACACCATTACACGCATTCACATTTTTAATTTTTTAATTCTTTAGTATTTTATTTCTATCTCTATATTAAACATTGTGTTATTAAATAACCTTTTTTCCATATATATATATATACATATTTTTTGAATTATGTGTAAGCGCCTGTAGACCCCAACAACTGTTTCCCTATCTAGGATCGCAAAGAGTCAGTGTGCACGATATCCACAGCACCCGAGCGCGGCGGTGCTGAATAGGATGATGAGCACACAAAAGTTGCTATGGCAACCCCCACGCTAAATGTTGCCTATAAAAAGGTCTTGGCTGCCTCAAAGGCCCATAATCCCTTGATAAAGACACGTGGGCGTGTCGCAACGCGTCGGGAGGAGGAGCTAAGTGACGCTACTGAGACTAGCAGGGCAGGGAGCCCAAACAGTGCCTGACACAATTCTTACCACCGCGCTTCGTTCGTAGGGTGCTGTGTAAGTAGATGGGCTTCAGCCACAACACATGCACACCATTTAAAGTGTAACAATATTGCGCAATGGTTTTGTATCTGTCTTTTATCCCCATGCAAACACGGAGAAGATAATAAGGACTTGACCAGCAGGAAAGAAGACACCGCAACTAAAGATAAGTGAAAGTGTTATGTATACACTTGTTTAAATATACATTCACTAATGGTGCTTATCTTTCTTATTGATGGTGTATATTTTTTATCCTTTTAACTTTTAAATTTTAAATCTATGCTCAACATCAAAGGGCAATTAGTTAGTAAAATGCCTCAGCACTAACTAATCAGGAACAACACCTGTCAAGCAACCGCAATTAAACATCCAAGGAGACATCTGCTAGATGCATGGACTCTTAAAGGGTCCTAAAACACATGCGGTTTTTTTTTCCCAATATAATCGCATAACGAAATGTTTTTGTCCAAAAACAAATCGCACAACTAAATGCGTTTTTTTCCAGTTTAAACGCATGAATTTTTTAAGGGTTTGAAATTAAACGCGGCTTTACCCTTTTAACGAGTTTTTTACTCACAGCACTATTTCACAAATTATCACATAATCACTGGTACCACAAATAGGAAGAACATCCACTTATTTATTTTTATATATTTATTTTTATATATTTATATTTGGTTTTATGTATTTATTTATACATACACAGTGCACGGATTTTAAGGAGATTTCACACACCACTTGAACAGTATCATCGCACTAGCAATTTTTTAATCATATCTACACTTATTTTAAGGTTGATTGATAGCGCACCCATTGCACATAAATACTAACATTTTTTGTGTATTTTAAAACTATCTATAAAATTCCATGTCAGTCCCTAATAAATAAGAAGGCATATAGGTACATTGGTTTAGTACAGTATATCAAAAAGCACTGCACCTATCCCACACTTGGCCTCTGATTTAATATCTCATACATGTACCATGGGAACACATCATTTTTCCATGACTGACGTATATAAATAGATGTGGGGCTTCCCAAGGGTAAGAAATTTCATGATTGAATGTTATCATTTCGCATATGCATTTGCTCAGATGTTATCCTCAGTTTGATTTTTACTCATGGTGTATTTACTCTGAGTCCTTTAGCGACAATCGGTCAAGAAGACATGGTGTACAAGAATTTCAGAAGAATAAAATCCCTGTGCTTCATAAAATGTTTATTCCTTTTTTTGTAACCAGGGGAATTTCTAAAGGCACCGATTTAAATAAATACAGTAGCAATTGGGAAAGCCAATGAATAATCTATAATTTAAGGTAGTGTTTTTGGAGCTGTGGAATTGGTATTGCATGAAATGATAGTCTTTAATGTCTGAAACTCTGCTTCAAAACAGCTTATTGTTTTATGGATGGTTAGCTGTGTTCAATTAAATCCTAGAGAGGAAAGAGGAGGCTGGTTAATGCACATGAATAAGAATCTTTACAATCTTTGATGACCTTTAATGCAAAGAAAATTAATTATTTATAAGGCCAGCAGGCGGGGAGGAGAGCATTGTCATGCAGACAGTTAACTAAAAGACAGTTTAACTGCACATCTCTGTGATCATTATAGAGCTGAATCCCCAGTGGGATTACATTCAAATAACTAAAGAAAAGATATTGCATCTTTGAAGCCTAAACCTTGTCTGCTGTGAATGTAAAAATCAACATAGCTTTTTGACATTGTCAAATATTATCGCTTTACATCATTATTGCATTTACCGTAGGTTCTAGCACCAAGAAAATGCTTCTTTACAGCAGATAGATAGAATGCACATGGGAGAGATCTGCCTATCCTTGTGTGACATGATCCTTTCCCGATGCAGACAGCAGAACATGTGTAAAAATTCTCACCCTTATCTATGTACAGTAGAAAAGAAAGGAACTGGTCTTGGGAGTTTTTTGCAATAAAGGGCCGTACACACTGGCCGTATATCGGACGGTATCGGCTGGTTCAATAGATACCGAGTAACATTCGGCCATTTAGCCAGCTTCTGTTGAAGGGACATGACTGAAAAAGGTTGCCAATCGGCACCTGATCAGCTCTCTCAGCCAATAGCTGAGAGCGCTCACAGGTGTGTTCTAATGGGGTGAGGCCCCCCCCCCCGTCTGAACTTACAGCAACTCCTCCTGAGGTCGTCTTCCATTTTTTTTTTTCTTCAGCCCACTGTGACTAGGAAATGGCAACTCTGCTTTTATCAGTTCACCCATAACCCATAACGTTTTAAGAACATATACATTTTAGTCCCTGACAAAGGAATGTAAACATTTTTTTTTAAATGTAAAAAGTAATGGAAAATTAGGCAAAAATGTGAAAATATAAAAAAAAAATTCTGTTTGTGTAAAGGTAAGGGCTATATATGATTTATCTGTTTAAAAAAAATCCTTAAGCAGAATATCCTCTAATTCCCCGTACACACGGTCGGACATTTCGATCACAAAATCCGTCAGATTTTTTTAGACGGACTTTGTCTGAAACTTGTGTTTCACACACACGGTCGGACAAAGTTGTCGGAAAATTTGATCGCTCTGAACGTGGTGACGTACAAAACGTACAACGGGACTGCGTAGAGGCCAGTAGCCAATAGCTTTCATCTCCAAATTTCTTCTGAGCATGCGTGGCACTTTGTGCGTCGGAATTCTCTACACGGGATCAGAAAAAGTCAGATCGGATTTTGTTGTTGGAAAATTTAAGGTCCTACTCTCAAATTTTTTCCGTTGGAAATTCCGACGGAAAAAGTCCAGTAGAGACCACACACAATCGGATTTTCCGACAACATAATCCGATCAGACTTTTTCCATCGGAATATCTGACCGTGTGTACGGTTCATTAGGCTAGAGCAAATGAGTAGGGAGGCATAGCTCCTACTTGAGAATTCATCGCTTTATTGTGTGATGCTTATGTTGTGTGGCTCTTTATTTGAATCACCCTTTAATTTATGATTTTTAATAGAAGGCTGATAAATTCCATTATACTCTTTAAAGTCTAAACATTTACTTTTTAGTTTTGGGAAGACTTGGGAAGAGTAAATTCTGTAATTCTGACAAGTGTTTATTTTTTTGCGTAATCCTGACCTCACTTCCTGTACTTGTGGCAACAAGAGAGGATATGAGAGCTGTGGTTGCCACTGACATAGGAAGACATACACATGATTAATAACCTGACAGAGGTTCTAAGTCTTCCACATTTTACTGAAAAAAAATGTTTTGTTGCAGTGTGTGTTCCCAGTTGAGAGATTTCCAATCCCTCTCCATGCTAACAGGAAGTGAATGAAGATCTTCCTAATGGGGTTCATATAAAAAACAGACAGAGGTTCTTTCACCACCCCACCCTGTCCAAAAGTCAACAATTTTGTCTGGAGCTGTTTGTTAAAAAATAAATACATTTCCTGGTCTGTTGCTTTAACACACTGAACTTTTATTGCTTATTATAAAAAAAAAAAAAATGAAATACAGTAGGAAATATATCTTGTATAACCTTCTTAATTTCATTTAAGGGGTTACATCAGGCAGCTAATTACTATTAGTCCAGGATTATTGTGGATTTAAGCTGCTGATCACAGAGTTTTCAAAAGCTCTAGTCTAATTAAAATGCAGGATGTTGTACTAACAATGAAGCGCTGTTAAAATAATTACCTATTAACAATTAACTTTTTGTGATATAACCTCAACTATGCAGAATACTGTGCACTATTTATATATAAAAGTTTGGTTTATAAACTTATAAACAATAAAATACAACTGGGCAAAATTCATTATAGTTTTCATATAAATTTACCTACGGTAAATTAAAAACAGGCATTGCTAAATTCTGGAAGGACCTAGTGAATGCCAGCTTACCCCTATATAGCCAGCTTACCCCTATATAAAGCCACCTACTCGGGCAGAGGTTGTCCACAGAAATTTGAAAAGATATGGACCTGTTGGCTAGAAGATAGCACCACAGCAACTGATACGGTAGTCAACTCCTAGATTCACATTCTGGCTGTAGTACGGTAGTAGACTGACCCAATTACCTTCATGTCATACCATCCTGTCATTATGAATTTGAGCACGTATTCTCCTAAACTAAACCTCTCCCCACATTGGGGTATAGATAAGTTAAGTTGTTTCAAATGTTTGTTCTGCCCTGTTGTGGCCTGTTGCTGCATCAGTGTCAGGTTATCTATATGGTAGGATGCGCCCCGTTGTGGATTGTTACCGCATCGGGGGATCTGCCCCTGCGTGGGCAATGTTTAGCCCCGGTGTGGGCAACTTGTATGTAATTGAAAAATGCAATAAAAATGATTTTCAAAAAAAAAAAAACAGGCATTGCTTTTAGGATATTTGGTACTATAGGCCTCCACTGAATAGATGTTAATGGGGAATTACTCATGCCTAGGGCACCATAGCAGGGAGGACATTCACGATATTAGTGGCAGTTCCATCATTCAGTAAAGTAAATCAGATCATCCTTATACTGGTTTGCACATGTTCTAAAATGATTGATTGAGGACAGGTTAGAGGTTGGTTAACAGAATTCTGCTAATTACCTCCACCAATCAATTCAATCAGCTTCAAAAATGAAATTGTCACTGACTAAATAGGTCACTTGGTCACTCTAAAGCAAATGGTACCCTGACTGGAAAATGTTTTGGTTTCAGCTATAATTCAGCTGTTTCTGAATGCTGGCAAAGCACTGGTTCAGTGTACTTGCTTGCATTATTTTAGCTCATGAACAGTGTGTGAAAGCAGTATTCACAATCGGTAATGAGAAGTAGACAAGAATCATGGAAGAAACAAATTCTGCAAATTACACTACTGAAATTACATTTTCCTTATCCATTGAAACCCTACAGCAATCCAGTAAATACTATATTAAAATATGCAAGATCTTTCTAAATACATTAAAAGGTATACTCAGTAACTTTGAATTACCTTAATCCTTAAAACTTGTTTTGGTACAAATCCAGTACTGCTCAGTAATTATTAAATTCAACTTCAAAGCAGTAAATGCAGTACAGCATTTCTTCTTTAGATTAATGTCTTCATTCATATGCATATTGATGGTTGCCATGATTGGCCAGGCTTTTAAATTGTCCTCTAGTCTAGAAAGTTGAAGGTGGATTGATTTAATTTACAGTGATTTTTTTTTCAGTAGTTCAGTGACAGGCGAGATGCTGACGTGAGACGTTAGTGCTGGGGGAGGAGCCTGACGTCTGCGGCACGATGGACGCCTCGAGGCTGCCCGTACAATCCACCGGAGACAGCGCGTGTGAGAGCCCACGCTGCCCCGAGGAGAAGAACCTGCTGGGCACCCGCCGTCCCCTTCCCCCTTCCCCCTGCTGCATACCCCGCACGGGGTACACGCTGGACAGCCAGGCTGAATGCAAGATATTGCAAATAATGAAAAGTTTTTTTGCAAATGCATCTTGTTGTGGTCTATTTATTCCAGTTCCAGGAAATGTTTCACTGCAGCACAAGGTGGGATACTTTGTCATCCATTGGGGGGGGGGGGGGGGGGGGTTATGCATGGAAGAAAAAGATATCTCATATTTTCATCCATGTGATACAATGTATCCATTCTCAGAATGGCAGCCTTACCTCACACAAATGAAAAATACACTTCTCTTCTTTCTTTATCTGTGTGGGGTAATGCATCAATTTTTGTGTGGTGTACTGTGCCCATTCTCAAAGAATTGCAGCCTTACCTCACACGGGAGAAAACAACATCTCACATTTTCATCCATGTGGATCTGTAGCGAACCCCAGAAGGAGCCACTGGTTTTGATTGTCCTGTTCCCCCAAACTCCAAAAACAGTCTAGGGTTGTCTTTTGTAATTTTATTGCTGTGTTGAACTTGGAAACATAGGATACATGCAAAAGGGCTGGCTTGACCGAGGATACCTCTTCTATTCTGGCAGAGAGCTTTCACAGCATTCACTAATGACTGGGAAAGTGCCTAGGATTTGCTTTTGAAGAACTGAGAACTGCACACAGTCACTAGGGCTCACCCCATAGGTCGGTGCTCACAATGCCACAAGATCATCAGATGCCTCCTTCTGATATCCACTGTGCGCTCTGCAGTGAGGGAGACGCAGACTTATGATACCACAGGACAGCTGGATACGCTTCCCCCAACCTTCACAGAGTATCCTCCAGTGAGCTTCTCCAGAGCTTAAGAAAAATCCCAGACTTTGGAAAATAGGCCCCCCAGCTTAGACTACCGCTGGGACCTCTTTGGCCTACAGGAAGCGTCTCCAGTAGACTGCCCTGAGGGGCAGAGCCCCACAAGCAGGGGGCTCCTCTGGCAGGATTGGACCCAGGATCCATACACTCTGCTCCAGGCTACAGACTATTAATAGGCTCTTCAGCCACCTACTGAGCATGCCTCCCCAGGGATTGGCTGGGACCCTATATATATGCAGGCTTTATATTCTTCCTCTAACTGTGATTCTGGAATTCCCAAGAATGCAGAGGGAAGCAATCAGACCAGCATCTTGTGAAAAATTGAGCAGACTGAAACAATCAACACCTGCTCCAACGATTCCAGAGGAGCTAAACTAAATTTGCAAAGAGAAGAGAAAACACAGGCACAAGCACCTCTAGGTTAGAACTGTAACATTTTAATACAAAACAGGTGCGTTATCCACTTAAATAAAAGTTTGCAAGGTAAGGTACATGTTCCATCCACACTGACATGGCATCAGTCCCTACACAGCGGCGTTCACACAGCTGACTTTGCCTGGAGGGGAGGAATCCTAAGTAGCAGGATCTCTACGGCCAAAATGGTGAAACCGAGACTTGGATCAGGCTGATGGTGAGGGCTGGAATGTGGCATCGGGCGCGATGATGTCACTGGTGGGTCGTGACGATGTTTCAGAGCATGCACACTGGCAGATTGAGCTCAGAACACGCTCCTTTCTCAAGCTGTTAGGACCTGGGCTGCTACACACATCACCACCAGTTGCACATTCCACTTTAAGGCCAAAATCTGTCTTTTACCCACATCAATCAAAAGGTCCACATCTCACTACTTTCTATTATATGGTCTTTTCTGACATGAAAAAACTATGTTTACAACCAGCTTCTCGTTGGTCTGACCTAGGTCTACTCACCCCTTTAGAAAGTAAAGCACTAAAATCCTTAGCCCAGAATGACAATCTAATCATAAAAACTGCAGACAAAGGTGGAGGGATTGTCATTCAGGATCAGGCCAATTATATAAAAGAGGCCCATCGTTTACCTGCGGATAGAACTAAGCAAAGATACATTACCCGAATACAAACTTGATATCAATCTTTTATATGAATATAAAATACAAACTTCTTCTCTATTTTTTTTTTTTTTGAATATGCCACACAAACCAAAATCATAGACACATCTGAAGCTTCCTTCCTACTCAGCGATTTCTATCGTACACCATATTTTTATCATATCCCAAAAATCGATAAAGGCCTTATTGATTCCCCATTATAGCTGCCATGGACAGCATAACCTTTGGTTTGTCCAATTATATTGACCATTATCTTCAGCCCTTAGCCCAGGATCTGCAGTCTTACATAAGAGATGGTACCCACCTATTAGAACAATTAAAATCCTATAAATGGAATAAAGACTACATTTGGATATCTCTAGATGTAAGCTCTCTATACACGTCTACCCCCCCATGAATTTGGACTAGCAGCTCTGGACCATTTTCTATTTCATGACCAATATATGAGTAATAGACAAGCTGGAATGCACCAAGTTTTGTCTCACACATAAATATTTTAATTTTAAAGATTAATACTATATGCAAGTCAAAGGCACTGCTATGGGAGCTAATTTCACTCCCTCACCGCATTCCAGTCCTCACCATCAGCCTGATCCAAGTCTTGGTTTCACCGTCTTAGCCCAATAGGGGGCCCCGCTGGCCCTGCTGAGATACATAGCCGAGTGTACTCGGCTCGGCTGCACTCACAGTCACGCCCAGTCCTGCCCTATGATGGACATAACACAGGGACTGGGTGTGACTGTGAGCCGAGTACACTTGGCTACTCTCGGCTCCACTCGGGACTGCGAGAGGACTCGAGAGCCGCAGAGAGCCGCCGAGAGGACCCGAGAGGACCCGAGAGCCGCCGAGATACACAGAACTCTGTATCTCTGCGGCGCCATTTTT
>JAQSEC010003647.1:0-13892 GCA_028564925.1 Lithobates sylvaticus | reverse complement strand
ATCTGGAGGCCCGATCTAACATCCACCGCTGCCGGCGGCTAGTGAGGGACTGGAACGAAGCCGTAAGGGCTTGGTTCTAGTCTCCTTGATGTAAACACGGAAGCGATGTCACAACGTCACTTCCTGTTTACTCGGCTGCCAATGTCGCCGAATTTAAAAAAGTACACAGTATTTAGATACACCATTTTCGGTGATCTGAATACTTTGAAGTGCAAAGGAGGGATTTGGGGTCTTTCAGACCCCCGATCCCTCCATAAAGAGAACCTGTCGCCACCTATTACTGTCACAAGGGATGTTTACATTCCTTGTGACAGCAATAAAAGTGATCAAATTTTAATTTTTAAAAAAAAACACAAATGAATTATCTAAAATTAAATAAAATAAATAAGAAAAAAAATATATTTTTTAAAACGCCCCCTTCCCCGCGAGCTCGCGCAGCAAAGAAAATACATACGGAAGTCGCGCCCGCATATGTAAACGGTGTTTAAATCACACATGTGAGATATCGCCGCGATCGTCAGATCGAGAGCAATAATTCTAGCACTAGACCACCTCCGTAACTCTATTCTGGTAACCATAAAACATTTTTAAAACGTTGCCTGTGGAGATTTTTAGGTACCGTAGTCTGTTGCCATTCCATGAGTGCGTGCAATTATAAAGCGTGACGTGTTTGGTATCTAATTACTAAGGGTAACATCATCTTTCACATTATACAAAAAAATTGGGCTAATTTTACTGTTTCGTTTTTTAAAAATTCATGAAAGTATTTCCCAAAAAGTTGCGCTTAAAACACCGCTGCACAAATACCGTGTGACATAAAATATTGCAACAATCGCCATTTTATTCTCTGCTAAAAATATATATATATATATATATATATATATATATATATATATATATATATATATATATAATATAAAAAATGTTTGTGGGTTCTAAGTCATTTTCTAGCAAAAAATATGGATTTTAACTTGTAAACACCAAATGTCAGAAATAGGCTTCGTCATGAAAGGGTTAACCACTTTAAGATCAGGCTTAAACTTACTGGTGTGGATTTATTTTTTATTTTTTTAAACCTGCGATGCAATGCCACATTGTGCTAGTATGCATCGTTTCTTCAGAGTGCATGTGCCGGTGACGTGGCGGTCACCAGCTGCATCTACAGTAAATATCTCCTAAACGGTGCATATTTAGGAGATATTTACAGTGCCTATAATAAGGCTTACCTTTAAGTAAAATTCACGCTTAGGAGTTTACTCCCAATTTAATAAAAAAAAAAACACAATTCACCCCAATTTTTAAAGATATTACTCCGAGTAAATAGATACCTAACAGGTCACGCTTTAAAATTGTGCACGCTCGTGGAATGCGACAAACTACAGTACCCAAGAAGCGGACCTTTTTTTTTTTCAACTTTCCATCTATTAAATCTTCTGCCCTTGTTTTGTTAATTTTGGATACTAAAACATTTTTTTTCTGCTAGTAAATACATTATACAGCCCACTTCCTGTTTTTTGTCTGGTAAAAAGCCTAGGCTTATGACATCATGCACAGCTCTCTCTCTCTCAAACTGGCAGAAACGGTGACCCCTAGAAACATCGGCAGGAGGAGGGGGGGGGGGGGGCTTCCCCTCCGGCCGCTTCTGAAAGCCAGCCACCAGGTGTAAAAAACTATACCAATGTTATGGCCGATATCTTCAGCCATAATCCCGGTAAACCATTTGAAACTGTAACGTATATAGATGTATTGCAGTTGGCAAGTGCTTAAAGCGGGATTTCGCCGAAATAAGTTTTTTTTTTTTTTTCCCCCAATCAGTGTAAAATACACACATACAAAACATGTCACTTACCTGCTGCAGTTCTTCTTGCCGCCGATCGCCGATTCTGTCCGTTTGGATAACTTAGAAAAGATCTTGCTGGACGATTCCATCTTGCTTGTGGGCACAAGCATTTACTTCCGGGATGCGGTGAATGCTGCGCTCCCAGCATTCACCGCTCGATCCCGCGCATGCCGCATCCCACGCATGCTCAGTTCGTAAAATTTCTGGTTGCCATCACAACGGCCGAAATCTCTCGAGATTTCGTGCTGGCGGCGTCCCCCGTGGCTTCATGGGAGGAATGCAGAACAGCTCCCAGAAGTCATTGCGGAGCCGGGGGACAGCCGAAAACACGCCTACTCCCACGGGAGGATAGACCGGAAGCCAGAGGAAAAAGCTGTCAGGTAAGTTAAATAATTTGTATTTATTTTTTTAAATGGTCATTAGTGCATCAGCTTTACTAACTGCTTTTAATAAGCTAAAGAAGATTTTTTGAGTACCAAACCGCTTTAAGTGCTGACCATAGACCTGCTTTATGCAAAAGTATGTCGGAACACAAATGGGCATTTTAGGTTTAAAATTCTTCTACAAGTATCAACAGAACATATAGCTCCAGTTTGTGCAGATTTTTGAACATGTGAAAGATTTGCAATCTGATGATGATTTCCTGAAAATGTTGGAAAAAATAACATTGTGACCAAAACGGAATTGAGCCGTCATAAGCCACACAAGATATCACTATCACTGGATTGTTCTGTTTATGCTTCATTTTTGAGAAGCTGAAGTTACAAGTTTCTTTAGCTATGTTTTTCCCAGGACACGACAAAAGCTTCCTAGCAAGGCTGTGTGTTTCCCAGCAATTGTTCCTTTGTACTGCCTTTCATAGGTTACCATAGGGGTCTCCATCTTGATCTTCCCTAGTTCCCACATAGGACTCTTTTTAATAACACATTCCAATTACAAGTTTATTGGTTCATGCTTAGACCAACTAGGCTTTCCAGGTTGATATCCTTGATTGGTGCAATCATGAAAGGGTCTTGTAAAAAGTAGATCTAGTTCACTGATGCTCTCCAAAAAGTTGATGGAACTCCTGTCATTTCAGTCTATTTGCATCCATTTTTGTTTTATATCCGTTTTTCATCCGTTACGTTTTTTTAACGGAACAAATATATGACTTTCAAAAAACAGATGTTGACCAATGCAGATGTAAATAGTTGCTCATCCGTTTTCATCAGTTTTTCCATAGAGTTGCATTGATGTCCATTTTTCATCCGTCAACGATGGATGAAAAACCGACAAATGGTCCGTATGTGTGAAAGGGGCCTTTGCTTCCTTGTTCCTTCAATTCCTAATTTCTGCCCTGGACTCTATGTAAATAAAGCCTCTTTAACAGGGTCCCCAAAAGCAGACCTAATACTCACAAAAATATATTTTTTAGTTTCTGCTGGATCAGTCTAAGCTTAAAGGTCAGGGTATCCCATTTCTGTATTTAGGTACGGATGAGAAATAATATACTAATAGTCCTCTTAGAAATGGTTCCTGGATGGTCAGGCCTCCAATGCAGAGGAGAAGTATAGGTTCCTCTTTCATTGGTGTTCGATGAAGCGTAACAAATTAGGCCTTTTGTTGTGCAAATTGTGTGCCCAATATTTAGGGGAAAAAAGAACACAGTACAAAAATAGTCTTTACGAAACATGGAATCGTACATTTTATAGGATGATGATGCTGTCTTGCCAATGAGCAGCTAGTGACTTAAAGTACAGCGAGTGGAAAAAAAGTATTTCATCCCCTGCTGATTTTGTACGTTTGCCTGCTGACAAAGAAATGATCAGTCTATCATTTTAATAGTAAGTTTATTTTAACAGTGAGAGACAGAATAACAAAAATATCAAGAAAAAAGCATTTAAAAAAAGTTATAAATTGATTTGCATTTTAATGAGTGAAATAAGTATTTGATCCCCTATCAATCAGCAATATTTCTGGCTCCCAGTTGTCTTTTATACAGGTAATGAGCTGAGATTAGGAGAACGCTCTTAACCGCTTAAGGACCGCCTCCTGCACATATACGTCGGCAGAATGGCACGGCTGGGCACATGAACGTACAGGTACGTTGCCCTTTAAGAGCCCAGCCGTGGGTCGCGCGCCGCCGCCGGCACGCTCGAGACCCGGTCCTGAGCTCTGTGACCCCTGCCGCGTGACCAGCCGACCCGATCGCCGCTGGTGTCCCGCGATCGGGTCACAGAGCTGAACAACTGGGAGAGGTATGTGTAAACAAACCTCTCCCCATGCTTCCTAGTGACACTGATCGTCTGTTCTTTGTCATAGGGAAAGACGATCAGTGACGTCACACGCCAAGCCACGTCCCCAGACAGTTAGGAAACACATACAGGGCTCACTTAACTCCTCCCCGCCCCCTAGTGGTTCACTCCTTCACTGCCAGTGTCATTTACACAGGAATCAGTGTGTTTTAAATAGCACTGATTGCTGTATAGATGACAATGGTCCCAAAAATGTGTCAAAAATGTCCGAGGTGTCCGCCATAATGTCGCAGTCACAATAAAAATCGCCGCCATTACTAGTAAAAAAAAAAAATATTAATAAAAATGCTATAAAACTATCCCCTATTTTGTAAACGCTATAACTTTTGCGCAAACCAATCAATAATCGCTAATTGTGATTTTTTTTTAACAAAAATATGTATCGGCCTAAACTGAGGAAAAAAAAATTTTTTATATTTTTTGGCAATATTTATTATAGCAAAAAGTTAAAAATATTGAATTTTTTTTTCCAAATTTTTTGCTGTATTTTTGTTTATAGCGCAAAAAATAAAAACCGCAGAGGTGATCAAATACCACTAAAAGAAACCTCTATTTGTGGGGAAAAAAAGGCCGCCAATTTTGTTTGGGAGCCACGTCGCACGACCGTGCAATTGTCAGTTAAAGCGACGCAGTGCCGAATCGCAAAAAGGGGCCTGGTCCTTTTGCTGCAAATTGGTCCGGGGCTTAAGTGGTTAAAGGGGAGTGCCCTTAATCCCAGCTTGTTACCTGTATAAAAGACACCTGTCCACAGAAGCAATCAATCAGATTCCAATCTCTCCACCAAGGCCAAGATCAAAGAGCTATCCAAGGATGTCAGGGACAAGATTGTAGACCTACACAAGGCTGGAATGGGCTACAAGACCATCACTAAGCAGCTTGGTGAGAGGGTGACAAAACTTGATGCGATTATTCGCAAATGGAAGAAACCGCAAAAGAACGGTCAATCTCCCTCGGTCTGGGGCTCCATGCAAGGTCTCCCCTCGCGGAGTTTCAATGATCACGAGAATGGTGAGGAATCAGCCACTCCAAGAATCTTGTCAATGATCTCAAGGCAGCTGGGACCATTAGTCACCAAGAAAACAATTGGTAACACTACACTGTGAAGGGCTGAAATCCTGCAGTGCCCACAAGGTCCTCCTGCTCATGAAAGCCCATGTACAGGCCCATCTGAAGTGTGCTAATGAAAATCTGCATGATTCAGAGGAGAACTGGATGAAAGTGTTGTGGTCAGATGAGACCAAAATCAAGCTCTTCAGCATCAACTCAACTCGCCGGGTTTGTAGGTGGAATGCTGCCCATGACCCCAAGAACACCATCCCCACCATCAAACATGGAGGTGGAAACATTTAAGCTTTGGGGGTGTTTTTCTGCTAAGGGGACAGGATAACTTTTCTGCATCAAAGGGACGATGGACAGGGCCATGTACTGTCAAATTGTGGGTGAGAACATCCTTCCCTTAGGGTATTTGAAAATGGGTCATGGATGGGTATTCCAGCATGACAATGACCCAAAAACACACGACCAAGGCAACAAAGGAGTGGCTCAAGAAGAAGCACATTAAGATCCTGCAGTGGCCTAGCCAGTCTCCAGACCTTAATCCCAAATAAGTGGAGGAAGCTGAAGGTTTGAGTTACCCAACGTCGGCCTCGAAACCTATTGACTTAGAGAGGATCTGCAAAAGAGGAGTGGGACAAAATCCCTCCTGAGATATGTGCAAACTTGGTGGCCCAATACAAGAAATGTCTGACCTCCTGTGATTGCCAACAAGGGTTTTGCCACCAAGTACTAAGTCCTGTTTTGCGAAGAAGTCAGATGCTTATTTCACTCATTAAAATGCAAATCAATTTAAAACTTTTTTGTCTCACTGTTAAAATAAACCTACCAATAAAATGATATACTGATCATTTCAATCAGCAGGGGATCAAATACTTTTTTCCCTCACTGTATAACTTAAGGCAAAACTTTTTATTGATTGGGTATGTATTAGAACACCTATTGGGTTTTTATTGCTGTCTGTGCCCGTTAGGAAGATTCACCCCCTCTCTAATTGTCTTGTTTGCCATTATTGAAAGAGGTGAAATCTTCCAGTGGGGACACTAGTTCTGGTGACCTGGGGAGCCCCAAGGTATTTTCATAATTAGCAGGGATTTCCTTCAACTTCCTGTTTTTGGCTAAGGGACAGGAAGTGAAGGGAAATCTCCTCAATGGGAAATGGATGATAAAAATAAACTGACAAGGGTTAGTGCTTGGGTGAGTGGTTTGTTTAAAATGGTTAAAATTAAAACTCCTTTTTGAAAATGGCTGCGCAAATGGGCGTACCTGTACGCCCGCTGTGAGCTCCGTGAGGTGGGTCCCACAGACTCTGTCTGCGGGGATACCCGCGATCGTCTCACGGAAAGGAAGAATGGGGAGATGCTAATGTAAACAACTATCTCCCTGTTCTGCCTAGTGACAGTGTCACTGATCATAGCTCCCTGTGATCGGGAGCTATGATCAGTGATGTGTCACAGCTAGCCCATCCCCCCTACAGCTAGAAACACCCCCCAAGACACACTTAACCCCTACAGCGCCACCCCTTCACTGCCAGTCAAATTTACACAGTAATCAGTGCAATTTTAATCGCACTGATCGCTGTATAAATGTAAATGGTCCCAAAATCGCGCCAAAATTGTCCGTGTCCGCCATAATGTCGCAGTCACGATAAAAATCGCTGATCGCCGCCATTACTAATAAAAAAAAATATTACTAAAAATGCCATAAAACTATCCCCTATTTTGTAGCGCTATAACTTTTGCGCAAACCAATCAATAAACGCTTATTGCTTTTTTTTTTTTTTTTTTTTTTTTTTACCGAAAATATGTAGAAGAATACGTATCGGCCTAAACTGAGGGGAACTTTTTTTTTTTTTTTATATATATATATTTTTTTTGGGGGATATTTATTATAGCAAAAAGCAAAAATAATGCGTTTTTTTTTTTTTTTCAAAATTGTCGCTCTTTTTTTTTGTTTATAGCGCAAAAAATAAAAACCGCAGAGGTGATCAAATACCATCAAAAGAAAGCTCTATTTGTGGGGAAAAAAGGACTCCAATTTTGTTTTGGAGCCACGTCGCACGACCGCGCAATTGTCAGTTAAAGCGACGCAGTGCCTAATCGCAAAAAGTGCTCTGGTCTTTGGCCAGCAAAATGGTCCAGGGCTTAAGTGGTTAAAAAAAAAAAAAATCTGAAATATTAAAGCTGAACTTCAGTCAGAAGTAAAATACACAGTTTAATGCACCCTTGTGTTTATTAATACATCTTTAAAGCAGTATTCACACACCAAAAAATATTATATTGCAGCTTACCAATTGTTGGATGTGGTACCTGCATTAGTTATTTTTTTCTAAGCTTTTTATCCTTCATTTTTTCCTGTAGTTATGGGCAGTAAGTTTTTTATTTTTCAAGCTGTCAAGCAAAAGTGGCAGATTTTTTCATAAAGTAGAACCAAACCCATAAATTTAACGGTTTCCCAAAACAGTTACATTGAAGGCATGCCATGAATGATGGCTGTCAGTTGCTTGTGATCTCAAGCGAACGGTCAAGCCATCAAATGATTGGTGACATAACCAATCACATTTACAGCACCATGATAATTGCAGATTAAACAGAGGCTAAAAAGGCAACTTCATTGGCTGTAAAGGATAAAAGGTTCTGCTTTAACACTGACGGTGCTTATAATCTGCTTTTATTCATTTATGTAAAACCTTCACCCCCAAAAGGAAAAAAAAATAAAGCTACAACTGCTTATAAAGTGTTAGCTGGAGTTCTGGTATTATTTTTTAGCCAAAGCCTTGTAAATCTGCTAGTTTAACACTCCCCTGTTCCCATATTGACATGCTGCTGTCCAAAGGTGTCTCTGTTGCTCCGCCAGTGGAGTAGAGCCACTCTAAGACAGGAAGTGTTACTGGCCAGATCACCAGGTGAAAAAAAAATCCTAAAAAAAAGAGAATGCAGCCACCATATTTAATGATTGGTAAGCTGCAATAAAATACATTTTTGTTGTTGGGTTTTATGAACCCTTCTTCCTTCTTTTTATTTTATTTTTTATTTTTTTAATACAAGCAGTGCAAGTACCTGAATTTAATTTGAAATCAGCCTCTTACAGTGCAATGTACAGCAGGGTTTAGACTGGGAGATGGAAAAGCACCTCAAAAAGCCAGTTTTGATACAGTGCAGGGAGTATGCTGATAGGAGGAGTGACAACGCAATGAACTCAGCAGTATGTGGCTTCTCTTTTCACTGTCCCGTCACAGGCTGGAGTAGCGACAAAACCTGTTAAAGCGGTAAAACCCATCGATTTAACAGTTTAAAAAAAAAAAAAAAAAGGCATGCCAGGAATGCTAACTGCACATTGGCTGTGCTCTCAACCAAACAGTCAAACCATCCAATGGCTGGTGTCATAACGGATCACATGTGCAGCACTGTGGCAGTTGAAGATTAAACAGAGGCAAAGATGGCAGCTTCCTTGGCTGAAAACGATAGGGGGGTTTACTTCCACTTTAAGTGTTACTAAACTGCAGCAGAGTTCCACCCAAAAATGGAACTTATCCTGTCGTCCTCCCCCCCCCCCCCCCCATCCGTTGGGACCTTTCAGGGGGAGCGGGAGCAGAATATGCAGCGATCTACGCCATGTCCAGCCCCTCCTCCGCCCCCCCCCCACTGTCTTCTGGAAGACGCACAGGTCCCAGAAGACAGCAGGGGGACCAGTCGGGATGTGTGACTCGCATGCGCAGTAGGGAACACGGCTATGGCACCTCCACCCGGGAGCCGAAGGACTGGTTGACTTCGGGTGAGGACATCGCGGGCGCCCTGCACAGGTAAGTGTCCATATTTTAAAAATTAGCAGCTGCAGTTTTTATGTTCAAGTCAGGCGTTTTTTATTGAACTCTATGGGGCCAAAAACGCTTGTAATCTGCCAAAAAGAAGCTCATTTACTATTTTGAGCTTCAGATGTTTTTCTTCAGGCTACAAAACGCTCATATGTGAACAGGGGCCATTGAAATTAATGGGATTTTGCCTGTTGGGTGTTTTTGGAGCTTCCGAGATGAGCATTTTTACGAGCTTGAAAAATGCTCAGGTGTGAATGGAGCCTCACTTTTTTTTTTTTTTAAAGTGGATGTAAACCCTCGCATATACACAGTGAAGTGAACAACCTCAGATGATGCACAAGGATGAAACAAATCCTCCTACATACGTTTTACATGTATATCTTCTGTCTTCATCTTTATATACTGTTTAGACAGTGCACATGGAGTTAGAATTTTCACTTCCTCATTCAGCAGTAGCAGTGTAGTGTTGGATTACACTGTGTGTGAACTGATTGGAGGAAAGGCACACACCCCCCTCCACATAGGCAGCGACTTTCAAAACTGTCCTGTGAGTAATAGCACCCAGCCTGACACAAATATCAGGTTGGTTTTATCACGTGTCGTAGAACTTGTCAGAAGTTATCGTGCTTATAACAGAAGAACGGAGCAGGAGAAAGCTACGGGACATAGTGCTTTGAAGAGAGATAAGAAAACACTGCAGAGATATGTGTCCAGCTCAAATTTCATGAATGGGGTTTACATCCACTTTAAGGTAGTGGATAGCTACTTTTGACAAGTACCTGCTTCTATTTCCGCTGTGATCTCCTTGGCAATTCTAGCAGAAGTTCAAAGCCCTCTGGTAAAATTCCTGACTGGAGTGAAAAAAGTTTTGTGCTTCACTGATGTCTTAATAGATCTTGGCCTTTAAAGCAGCTTCTACCCTGTGCCCAGCCACCCTCGCCAGTCTGTGGATCACTCTCTGGGGTGGGATGTAGCCCCCCTACTCTGCATCTTATAAATTTGCAGGTGTCACTCGAGGTGCTGGATAGGGGCTTTCCTTTGAAACTAGAAATCCCTTTTTGACATAACCTGCGCCTAAAGGAATAATATATAAAAATAATAATGAGACAACCGCTGCTGCTGCCTGCAAAGGTTAAAAAAACCTTAATAATGAAAAATACAAAGAATATTTATAGGCTGCGCTAGCGGATATAAATCACCACTGTGATAATAGTTGAGAAAAGTGTGTGTATGTATGTGTGTGTGTGTGTGTGTGTGTGTGTGTGTGTGTATGTGTGTATATATATATATATATATATATATATATATATATATATATATATATATATATATATATATATATATATATACAAAATATGTATTAAGTGTTACTGCGCAGACTAATCACTGCGCAATAATAGCAATGGGGCAAAAAAATATATAAAGTGCAAAACAATAGTAATCACTAAAATACAGACTCTTTGACAAGTACTGATTCAGATATTGAGCAGTTAATCACTGCGCAATAATAACAATAGTGCAAAAAATGATATAGTGCAAAACGAATATACAGACTCTATCACAAGTAATGATTCAGATATTAAACGGTTAATTGGGAAAGAGAAATGAAGGTTTCTTCAAACGACAGTCCCCTCCAAGAACCCCACTCACCAGAAATGTTTGACCCACGGCTTTGCGGTCCTAGGGTCAGAAAGCACGTTATTGGGGGATTAGATATAATATGCCAGAGTTCCTTTTGAATGTAGTTTTGATAAATACTCCAAACAGTAACGAAGCCTCCAAGGGTTTAGAATGTCCTTGATGACGTCCTGGAGGAGGGGCGAAACGCGTCAACGTAACTTCCGGTGTTGATAGCCAGTGACGCTGCTTCCTGTTCTTGTGGAACGCACGCCATCTTTGTGCACCCGGAACACTCTGATACCTGTCTTCTGTGTAGTGAGTTGCCACTTAACAGCGGTATTTTAGCTTATTATAGCGATACTATACATGATATATTCTCTTTTTTCTTTTGTGGCATTCTAAACCCTTGGAGGCTTCGTTACTGTTTGGAGTATTTATCAAAACTACAATCAAGAGGAACTCTGGCATATTATATCTAATCCCCCAATAACGCGCTTTCTGACCCTAGGACTGCAAAGCCGTGGGTCAAACATTTCTGGTGAGTGGGGTTCTTGGAGGGGACTGTCGTTTGAAGAAACCTGCATTTCTCTTTCCCAATTAAGCGTTTAATATCTGAATCATTACTTGTTATAGAGTCTGTATATTCGTTTTGCACTATATAATTTTTTTGCACTATTGTTATTGCGCAGTGATTAACTGCTCAATATCTGAATCAGTACTTGTCAAAGAGTCTGTATTTTAGTGATTACTATTGTTTTGCACTTTATATATTTTTTGCACCATTGCTATTATTGCGCAGTGATTAGTCTGCGCAGTAACACTTGTGTATATATATAAAATATGTATTATCACACACACACACACAAAGTATATATTATATATATATAAAATATGTATTAATATATACTTTGTGTGTGTGTGTAATATATATATATATATATATATATATATATATATATATATATATATATATATATATATATATATATATATATATATATATATATATATATATACTTTTCTCAACTATTATCCTAGTGGTGATTTATATCCGCTAGCGCAGCCTATATATATTCTTTGTATTTTTCAGAAATCCCTTTTTGTTAACTGTTTCGAATATAAAAACTTTAGCACTGATATCAAGAGGGATTTTCATTAGCATTTAATCATTGCTTGAAAGCCTGTAAATCAAGGTACCATAAAAGCACAGGAAGTCCTAACACGTTATCGGGGGGGTTTCCACTTCTCGGTTGTCTGTGAGTGGTAGGTGTGACATCTCTGTCAATGAGAACTTAAATGTACTTCTCATGCAGGCAGTAATGGTTTAGAGCTGCCAAATCTTCAGCATTGTTTTTTCCAAAAATGTTATACCAGATTTCTGAGAGGGACAACCCCCTCCACATAGGATGAAGAACAAAGGAACATGCAGAGCTTGCAGTCTGAATAGACAAGCTCCCTGCTAATCTCCCTCCTCGACACAATTTTTCAGCTACTATTAACTTATGTGTCGGAGAACTTGTCAGAAGTGACTCATGCTGATAACAGAGGAACAAAGCATCAGAGAGAAATGGCATTTAGAGCTTTGGAGAGAGATAAGTAAACACTACAGATATATGTGCTTAGGTCAACGTTCATGAGTGGGGTTTACAACCGCTTTAACCATGACTGGATTGATATTGATGGTTTTGTGGGATGTCTTTATCCTACTATGTGGGCGTGGTGCACAAGGGAGAGGGATGAGGGTTGAGGAGGGGGATTTTTAGTTAGTTTTTTTATGTCTTGTTTGGTACTCGTGACCTGTTGTACCTTGGTATGCCCAATAGACTCTGTATGGCATCCCCTTCTGTTTACAAACGAATAAAGTATTAAAAAAAAGAAAATGACTGGATGCTGTTGGGTTGAATTGCCCTATGACATCATGAATTTGAAAGGGTTTTCAGCCCTCTCTGTAGCTTTAACTTAAAACCGTGAAGGTCTCTTCCTGTTATACGGTGACAACGCTTTGATTGTTTCTACAGGATGCATAGTGATAGAAAAGGCAGAGCTCAGAGGTTAAATTTGTTTTCAGTCAGGAGCATGTCAGGCTCACACTCACACTCCTACTCCGTTCCCTGACACTCGGTCCCAGAATGTGCCCAAGTCACTAGGCTATGGTGATCTTCTTTTTGGCTGTAGGCAGCCATAATCTTCTTTCCGGCTGGCATCTGTTGGCAGGTGATGGGCCCCATATTGTAGGTGCCTCCTTTATTGTCCAGCAGCGCCGCTCTTCTTCCACAGCATTTCTAACACTGGGCAGCGCTGCTGCATTGCCTGTGCCTGCTTCTCTAGCTTTTGGGTTCTACTTAAGTACTACAAGGCCAGAACTTGTGATAGCATTTTGTTTTTTCTTTCTCCCCAGTCCAGCTTTGTCTTTGCTTGGCAGCCTTGGAATTCCTCATTGCTGACCTCTGCCTTGAATTTGAATTACTCTTTCAGTTCTCAACCAGCCTTGACCTTGGATTGTACGTCCCTGTAAGAAAACTGCCCTGTACGCAAGTACTGGGAAAATACAAACAGCATTGGATGGACCGTGCTTGGTCCGCTCAAATTGGCGTTTGTAGCAGCGCTATTCTGAGTTTTTCAAGTGAATAAAAAACATTTGATATATACACTCACACTAGAACACCATATATCACATAGAGTTGTGAAAAATTGATCTTATAGGTGAAATAAAATTATAAATATGAATCTAGTGAAAGTGATAAAATTCTCATAGGTGCTTAAAATTAAAGTATATATAAAAAAATTACATAAAAGTGCATTCCAGTGAATCATATATGTGATAAAAAAATATATGATAGAAATTATATGATAAACAAAAATAAATCAATCAATGAATGATTATCAATTCTGTGTCTCCAGTCCACATAAAACCAAGCTTGTCAAACTGGTCCCGCTTAGACTGCAGCAAACCACCAATCCACCAAGTGACAGTTGGTATAAACAAAACAGTTCAAAATTTGGGTGTTTGAGTGATCCGACCACCGACGATTTCCACCTTGTGCTAGACTCGCCCCTATGGGGATGCACTCACCAGAAAACTGCTTTAAATGTGCCTGTAGTAATAACCAATGTGGGCCTTCTCATCCAACATCAGACCATCCACCAGCGCGAAAATAGGACCAGATCAACTGTTCAGCATCACCTGATCATTACTCCACCAGCGCAGTCACATAATGTATGAGAAGACAAACGGAGGACCACATAGTGTAATACTGCTTAAAAGTAATTT
>JAQSEC010003999.1:0-13900 GCA_028564925.1 Lithobates sylvaticus | reverse complement strand
CAAGGATATTAGGGGCCACTCAGTTCCTGAGCGAAGGGGCCCCCCTAAAGACCACTTGAGGTCTTTCGGGTAGGATTTTGCTCAATACTCTATCATTGTTGACAATGTGCCAGTGTTTAGAAATAATTTGTTTAATATTTTTATGTTGGAGTGAATAGGTAGTTACAAAGGGCACCATTGAATCACAAAATTTCTCTTGGGGGGCTTTTTCTTTAAGAAAAGACCCTCTATCCATCTCGTCCACCTCCTTTAGGGTCGGTAGGTAGAGTTTAAAGTGTAGCCCTTTTCTAGAAACCTTTCAGTGAGTATGTTGGCCTGACTCAAAAATTCCTGTTGGTTCGAACAATTTCTGCGCAACCAACAGGAATTTTTGAGTCAGGCCAACATACTCACTGAAAGGTTTCTAGAAAAGGGCTACACTTTAAACTCTCTCCTACCGACCCTAAAGGAGGTGGACGAGATGGATAGAGGGTCTCTTCTTAAAGAAAAAGCCCCCCAAGAGAAATTTTGTGATTCAATGGTGCCCTTTGTAACTACCTATTCACTCCAACATAAAAATATTAAACAAATTATTTCTAAACACTGGCACATTGTCAACAATGATAGAGTATTGAGCAAAATCCTACCCGAAAGACCTCAAGTGGTCTTTAGGGGGGCCCCTTCGCTCAGGAACCGAGTGGCCCCTAATATCCTTGATCCCCCCACTAAAAAATTAACTTTTTTCGATCAGTTAACTGGTTTCTACCAATGCAGGAAATGTAGAGTGTGCTCATTCAACAGTTGCAAAAATAGAAGGACACAAAAATTCTTATCTACGAGCACTCAAATACAACATACCATAACTCCGTTTATTACTTGCTGTACAGTGGGGGTAGTATATTTACTACAGTGCCCTTGTGGCCTTCAGTATATTGGGCGGACCAAACGCCCATTACAAGTAAGATTGAATGAGCACATCACGAACATCAAGGCTGGATTTAGGAACCACTCGGTTTCAAAGCACTACCTCTTTAAACATAATAGGGACCCCTCTAATACACTCTTTTTAGGGATCGATAAATTTAGTGCTAATTGGAGGGGGAGCTCTTTGGTCCGAGAAATATCCAAATCTGAAATGTCTTGGATCCATAGGGTTAAAACGTATGTCCCCTATGGGCTAAACATAGATGTGGATGTTAACGCATTCATTGACAATTCATGATTCTGTTGGTTTTGGATTAATGTTGATATGATCCAGTTCTGAGCTGCATGTGTCAAACACATACTATAATTATAATTATAATTTTTATTTCGTTTTTTGCAAATAAGATCCTTCAAACCTTTGAAATTTTGCTAGCGGAAGGAAATGAATATATTTTTCTCCCTTATATTTTAATTTTTATTTTTAATTTTAATTTTAATTTCCCTTTTTTAGCCACAGAGGTGGATTCCAATGGCCTATGGAGTTCATCTGTTATCTGTGGTTACCACATATGATATAGAGAATTACAGTGTCAATTCTTTATTTTTTTAATTTATTTTTAAATTTAATTTATTTAAAAAGGATTTTTTTATATACTATGCTTCGGCTTTGCATACTATGCTTCGTTGTTCCATTAAAGAGTGTGAGATCTCCTCGGGTTCAGCGTTAGCAATTTACAAACTGTAATGTTTTTAATTAATTTTTTCTCCTTTTGGTACTAGCATTATATTAGCTAGGCACAATGTTTGCTGCGGCTAAAATTGACATTGTTTACATGATGTCTTAATGTATTTCTTGCAACGAACAAGTTTCCAACACCTGGCTTAATACAGCTATGTTTTGCCCACACTTAAAATGGTTGTCTGTGTTTCCCAACACGGAGCTCAGAACGAGGCTTGTTTGTGTCTATATAATGGTGGTGATTCAGCACGCTACCCGTTCCCATTGAAAACGTCAACCTATGACGAAACGCGTCTGGGACGTACGTGCTGACGTCACCACGCTACCGAGGATGTTGCCGGCCGGCTTCTGCTTTTTATGCCTAAAACGATCTTCATTTTTGTAAGTGTAACATTTAATTTTATTTAAATAAATTTGCCAAACGTACTCCACCATGGTCTGCTGCTTTTTCTCCCTTTGGGTCAATATGAGCTGCTGAGCATAGGAGAGTGAGTACCGATCTTTGAAGTGGACCAGGACTTTTACTACTAACCACTGGCCTATCATATCTGGGAGATTATATGCACTGATTGTCGTTAGTCTCTGGTAAGGAGCCCCTCTGTGTGGTGACGGGATACGTGTTAGTCGTTTGTTTTCTTGGATCACTGGTGCACGTTTTGGATACACCTGCTTGCTGGGATAATGCCAATTGTTTCGTTTGTTGTTGTTTTCTGGTAAGCGCAACACTCAAATGGTGGAGGAGACTTCATTGGAACACGTTCTATTTTTTGGTTGATCACACTGGGTGTTTTTTCTTTTCATTTTATTTATTTTTTATATATAAAAATAAAAGTTTTTATATTTATTTTTTATATATAATTTTTTCCATTATATTTTTTGTTATTTTTCTTGACAATATTACGCTATGTCTGCCTCCTCTTTTTCTTTTTGATAAACAACTACTGGGGGCATACGTCATTCTCGAGTACCCAAAGTTCCGGGGATCTTGATTCATCAAAAGGCCCAGGCTGGGTATAAGCCAACTGCGCAATATTTGCTTATTTCTGGTAAGCATATTATTTGGAAGGCTGAGATTTTTTCCTGCCAGGATTACTTTTACCACTTCTGAACCCCCTTGGAAGGATTAAGGCTTCTGCACACTTATACACATTGTTCTTTTTGTGGACTATTAATAGAGAACTTCTAATTTGGGACTTTAAATTTAATTTACATTAATATTATCATATTCACTATTAGGACAAACGTGGGATACTATACTCACTGTATACCTGGTATATATATTTTTTCTTTAAATAGTTTGGAAAATTATATATTTTTTAATATTTTTTACACTGTTTTCACTTGATTGTGACATCACTGGTCAACACTTATTAACTACTAGCGCAACTTTTCTTTTTTCTTGTATATTTTGTGTATATCTCACAATAAGTTTGCAGCTTTTTTTCATTTTTTTCATTATTACCTTTAAACTGTTTATATTGGGTGTTTATAGGGAATCCATAAACCCCCCCCCCCGTTCCAAGCGCAGTTTTCTTCCCTTTACCATTTGATACTTAAAGGGGGCTTTTGAAGCGTCACCTATAGAAAATATATGGTACTGAAGTTTGACGTGAAGTAAGTGCCTCACAACCACATGCAAAGCACATGTGATAGTGTGGGGATAAAGCAGGCAATGAGGAAGTGATATACAGTACCTCTTACTCTCTGAAGAGGGATCCAAATACTGACCTCTCTTCAGCGGAACGGGCCTTTAGTTTTTCTTTATTTTTAGAATATTTGATGACTTTTTTTTTTGAATTGTATTTTTTATTTTTACATTTATTTTTACCAGCCCTGTTGGGGGGTGAAATATTAGGCATCTAAACAGACTTCTGATGTCTCAGAAGGGCACTGAGGACAGAGATTACCTAGTCTCTTTATCTGCAGCCTCAGCTGCACTGGCCAGTGAATTCATGAGAAGTGCTTTGTGATGAGCAGCTTCTTGTTCATTCAAAGACTGAAGCATAGTAAACACAATTTACTATACTTCAGTAATCAATGAACACAGGAGCAATTGGTACCAATTGCTCACTGTGTTCAGTTAGGAAAGGAAGGGCTGATAAATAGGACATTACGTTACCAGCCCCCTCTCTCCATCCTGAAACGAATCCTTCTGTGTGCCTGCAGAAGCTTCCTGCGGGAGGGGAGAGGAGGGAGGCCAGCAGGGCTACAGGGAATGTGCACACAGGGGGGACCGGACAGCAGTGGGGTGGGGACATAGATACAGATTCCCCCCAGCAGTGCAGAAAGAGAGAGAAAGCGGAGAGAAGTCGGTAGAGCTGCAGGGGGAACCGTAAGAGGATCCCTCTTGCTTCGGAGGTGCCCTTCCCTCCTTTTGAACTGATGAGGCCCAGTACAGGAGGGCCAGCTGTACTGCTTTATTAGTGGTTTGCACAGAGTCCTGATCTCAATCCTACTAAATGCTTTTGTGATGAATTAGGCCTTAAGCACACTGGATATTTTTCAGCTGCTTTTTTTCCCCCTGCCTCTAAATTCCCCTGCATGTTAGCCTATGTGTCCATGCACACATAGGTTTTTAGCAGCATTTAGTGGCAGGGGCTTTTAGAGGCAGGAAAAAAACACACTGCCAGTGCGTCCAGTAGCAGCAGAGTTTTGGCAGTCTAAATGGGCCTAAGTGCTAGGCGTGTTCAGTGATGTAAGTAACTGAGTTAAAATAAACTGAGTTACCTAACGCAGTTACTTTAGAGGGTAACGAGTAATCTAACTGATTACTTTTCCCCTCATGGTAACTCAGTTCCCATTACTTTGGCTTAGTTACCCCAATTACATCTACCACCACTAGATGGCAGTAGTGTAATTCCGGTGTCCTGTTGAAAAAGTTCCCCCGCCGGATAAGGACCCCCTGTACTGCGCAGGCGCAGGGCTTGCGCAGTAGAAGGACTACGGAGCTTCCGAAAATTGCCGAACCTAAACAGCTCTGAGTGAACTCTACACCACGCAGGTGCAGTTAACATGTAATTGTACGAGGCGATGCCGCACGCTCCTGATGCTCGTGCTACTCTGCAAAGGGCGTCTATCGTGTAAGGGGCGGGTCTAGTATTACTGTAACCAAGGGGCGCATTTATTATTATTGTTATATATCGAGCTCTGCCCATTAATTTAACATTCGCCCTCTTCTGTAGCCATCTGCCCCTTACACGATATAATAATAGACCCGCCACTTGCTTACACGCTATAACAGATCTGCCCCTTGGTTAGAGTAATAATAGAGCAGCATCTTGGTTACACGATATATAACAATAATAATAAATGAGCCCCTTGGTTACAGTAATACTAGACCCGCCCCTTAGTTACAAGTATAGAATATTTAAAAAAAAAAAGCCAGTTACTTTGCTGCGTAACTAATTACTTTTCCAATGTAGTAACTGAGTTACTAACACAATTACTTTTTGGGAGAAGTAATTTGTAACTTAACTAATTACTTTTTTAAAGTAAGATGACCAACACTGGGCGTGTTTAGTGCTTGAGTGTTAATTTGTTTCTCTGAATAAATAATTATTCTTACGAATGAAATGAATTAACGCCCAAGCTTGTAAAATGCACCTAAAAGTTTAAAAGTGTAAGTGTAAAAGCTTTAGACACTTTTTTTCTATCAAAACGCTGCTGCCAGGAGGAAAGACTTCTAGGAGAGTTTTCAAAACATCCTGTGTGCATCGGGTCTACCTATCAGTTTCTTAGGTGGACCTGATCAGACCATCCATTGCCCTCTATGGAGCGGCGGGTGTCAAAAGACATGTCTCTTAACAACTGCTAACATCCGATCTGATCCTATCCACTTAAAACTGACGGTTGGGGATCCCCATCTGTCTATTGGATTGGATGAGATGGCCATTGCGTATAAACAGACAGGCGGTCTGTTTACATCCAGCCACCCATAGAGGAGAGTAGGCTGTCTGTGTGCAGTCTGTATAAGCGTAGGGGACACGGACAAGCCATCCACCTTCTTGGCGAGGATCAGCAGACATTTCCCTGCTGAGCAGGCAGACTCCTGGCAGAGTCTGCCCCATGCGAAAGGGGCCTTAGAAAGCCATTCCCAAGCCAGATCTTCCCATCCAAAATCACTACTTACCATCACAAATTCTCCTTTGGCTAAGAGGGCACAAATCCCCACAGGCACACTTTAAGGTCTTGTGGAAATCCTTTCCAGAAGAGTGCAGACTGTTTATTAATGCCCGTGGCTTTGAAATACAATGTCCAAAAAATATATAGAGATGTAATAAACAGTTGACCACAAACCTCTGGCCATACGGTGCGCACCTATCAGTATGTTTTGAATTGCAGGATCCTGGACAGCTAGGAAAATCCATGCAAACATGCAGAGAGCAAGCAACCACCATACAAATATTAATCATAGTATAAATTAAATTCAGAAACCCAGCACAGTGCTACACCTTTAGCCAGAAGGGTTAACAATATTAACTGGTAATCTAAAATCTGAAAGAATTTCTTCACATTTCAAACCAAAATCTAAAGATGTTTAAAGTAAATGAACTTTGTTGGACTAACGCATGGGGTTCTTTAAAATACATTTTGTCTGTTATAAGTCATTTTCTGGGTCAGCTCAACGTTAAAGATAAACCATTTTATCGAATTCACAATGTGGTTAAAAAGTTATGGAAGCACAGCGATATTTTCTCATTTTATACAGCTTTGAACTTCATAGTCAAAAAAGGTTCAGCAGACTCTGTCATGCAGTGCTTTAACAGAACAGAACAAAATTACATAAAAGATTTGTATTATACTGTGTGCCATTCACAGCTAAGTTAGACGTGCAGAAATTCATTTAGGGTAAAGCTAACATACATTTGAACAATTCAAACTGAGGATATGCTGAATAAATGCATAAGCAGGGGTTACCTTCAGTGCAAATTGTGCATCAAAATGATCAGTAGATCCATGGATATAGACAGTTAGGTTTATTGGCAAACCTCAACTTTTTCATGGAAAAACGGAGCTGAGCACTTCTTCTACTTTGTAGCTCCACATTATGTTACAGCAACTTGTCAAAAAACAGAAGCATTTGTATCACTTAAGCCCCATACACACGCTCGGACAATCCGCGGACCAGGTCGGTCGGACTTTGTCCGACGTACTTTGTCCGATGTTGGCGTTGCGTACACACGGTCGGACTACGTTGTCGGAATATCCGGTCCGGAAGAACGTCGTGACGTAAGTCGTCGTCCACGAGATTACAAAAGGGGAAGTTCAGCACCACGTCAGGCACCCGTTGGGCTCCTTCTGCTGATCCCGTGTTTATCGAGAGTTAGTGGAAGTTTGGTGACTTAAGATTCGCGCTTCTCAGTTTTCTGACTCAGATCGTTACTGCTCTTCAGTTTGTGCTTGTCGTGCGTATCTGTTTATTAGTGCGTGTAGTCAGTTCGCATTTGTTGGTCATTGCGGCCTATATCTTGATATAGGACGCTTTGATTTGCACTGCTTATTGTCTGCTCGTTGCTGGTATTCACTTCGTTCTTTCAGGCCTTGCTGTTTATCGGTGCTTTCTGTTTGTCCGTTCTGACCAGCCGACCTTTTGTGACCTTCTGAGCGATGTTTCCCGTGCGTACTCGTCGCTGAGTTCGTGCTGTACGCGGAATTGGTGTCGGGCTTTTAGCTTTGAGCCAAGACCCGTCCATGAACAGAGTGACGAGGAGTATGTGGACCAAGAATTGGTTGCTTCAGCGTGACCAGTTCTCGCACATGCCTTTGCTTCGTGAGATCCGGGAGAATAATCCTGATGATTTCAGGAACTTTCTCAGGATGACGGACCCCGATTTTCACCGTCTTTTGGCTTTGCTGACCCCCTTTATCAGCCGGCAGGATACCTGCATGAGACAAGCCATTACTCCGGAGCAGAGGCTTGTTGCCACGTTGAGGTACTTGGCGACAGGGAGAAGTCTTCAGGATTTGAAGTTCTCTTCAGGTATCTCTCCCCAGGCCCTGGGAATCATTATTCCAGAGACCTGTTCTGCCATCATTCAGGTCCTGCAGGAGGACTATATTAAGGTAACATTTATACTTTACTATTCCCTTCTATGTATGCTCTGTTTGCTAATGACTTGTATTTTTGACCTCCTTCCCTAATTACCATGATTGCAATATGTTCTAATATGCTGTGCCCCTTTTTTCCTTCATGCATTTTTCCCTTCACTTCACTTACCTCACCAGCATGCTCTTCTGCCCCAATAGACACCTATGGCCTAGTCACTTAAGCAATGTCTTTTGTCTGCTGCATAGTATTGTTTGCCCCAAAACACCCCCTAAAATATGCACAAATGTTTGCTGTGTGGTTTACTTCATTCTTTTGGTGGGGGGGGGGGGGCAAACTCATTAGGAACCCCCTCCCCCAACTGCTCTGTCAGATGGTACCAATCCTTTATCTGCTGGTTTTCCCAAGGTCCATACACACTATATACCTACCTCTTTATAGTGCGCATCTTTAGGGATGAATTCAGCAAAGCATGTAGTGCAAGGGGCTGCCTCCATACATTCCATTTCCTATTTTTTTGTCTTCTTTCCCTCCTATTAGCTTGCTTGGTAATTTAATAATGTCACACTGTGCCTGCCTTTTTTGGGGGGGGGGGGGGGGGGTTGAAATGTTATTTGATCTTTCCTGTGGCCTGCCAATAGTGTTAAGTACAGAGGGTCTGGCCAAACTAGCCCACATTATTGAGCCATTTGCCAATCAATGAAGTGCAGAGGGTTAGCTGTCCACCACCCCCCCCCCCCCAAAACCCCAAGTTATTGCCAATGGCCCATCAGAAGTGGGGGGGATTGATGGGGGGGTGAGTAATCTGTGAAGGGGAGCCTCTACTTTTCTGTGCAAATACTTTCCAGCCTCCAATTTTATACAATGCTCTTGTTCCAAGATGTTGATTGTCTAATCTGCTTGCAATGTTTAGGTGCAAAGTGACTAATTTTTTTTTTCTTGTTTCACTCCACAGTTCCCTTCCACGCCACAGGAATGGCAGACTGTGGCCTCCCACTTTGCCAGCCGTTGGGACTTTCCTAACTGCGGAGGGGCAATTGATGGGAAACACGTCCGCATCGTCCCACCGCCCAACTCGGGGTCCTACTATTATAATTATAAAGGGTTTAATAGTGTAGTGATGTTGGCGGTGGTGTCGGCAACATACGAGTTTATGTATGTGGACGTGGGGATGAACGGCCGGATATCGGATGGTGGGGCCATTACGCACACGGAGTTCTACTGGCGTCTCCAAAGTGGCAGTCTGTGCTTGCCACCTCCAGAGGAGAATGCCGAAGGACTCCCCTTCGTCTTTGTCGCAGATGAAGCGTTTGCGTTGACTCCCCATGTGATGAGGCCGTTCCCGATGAGGACCCTCACCCCGGACCAGAGGGTCTTCAACTACAGGCTGTCCAGAGCCAGAAGAGTTGTGGAGAACGCTTTTGGCATCCTGGCCAGCCGCTTCCGCCTGTTCCTGACGGCATTTAACTTGGCGGAATACAAACTCAACCACATAGTTCTTGCCTGTTGCATATTGCACAACTTCCTCAAAAGACATAACAGGAACTATGTGGTGCCCGTTGGCCCAGATGTGGAGGGCCCTCCAAATGCGGAACTCACAGCCCTTCGAGTGGCACGTCCAGGCTTGCCCCCTCTAAATGCCCGTGTGGTCCGGGACCAATATATGCAGTACTTTGTGGGTAGGGGGGCCATTGCTCTGCCTGACGATGTGTGAGAGGCATTTTTTAAATAAATCTGATATTTTAACCAACCTATGATTTCTTGTCATTTCAGTCTTCTTTTTAGCTTATTTTACTTTGACATTTTTTCCCTTTGCCTTCGACAGTGGGAATGCACTTTCTGGGCAAAAGGAGGTAACAGTCTCTTCTTCCCAAAAAGATTATTCTCATGTTGTGTGTTTGCTACCTAATCTTTGGTCTAGAGAAGGTTTGTACTGCATAACTGACACACAAAATACTCCTTTTCATCACCAGGTCTGACATGTGTGTATTCTCCAAAATGCTGTGCTCCGTGTTTTCGTACAAAGCACTGTGGGTGTCATTTACATAAGTCAAATCCGCTATGCTCTACAAGTGCATTGAAAAAGTTCCCCGGGAAAGAAAATTGGAGTGCAAAGTGGATTTGCCTTTAGTAAATAACACCCATTGCCCCCCATATCCTTTTCATTTTACATACATAATGCATTGTGTTTTTTAAATAAGGAAGCCACACATTTAGAAAAATAAAAGTTTACTAGGAAAACATTCCCAAGTGCGTTTACAATCTTCACGCCAAAACTGACAACATCTTGGTTATTTACAACATTGTTTACAAACATTCCGCAATTGGTAAAACCAGGCATGGAGCAAAACAGAACCTAGGAACTTGGAAAGTTCAACTTTGTAAAGTGAAGACAAGATCAGACATGACTATATGTTCAAAGTGTGTTTGATCTTGCCTTCATCACATGGGGGGGTCACCCCCGAAAAGTGGAAATTTGGAACATGCACACAATTTGGGACTGAAAATGGTCATTAGATGGTAAAAACACATGCCTAGAAGCTTCAAAAGTGCCATTTTCCATCATGGGGATGAATGGACGTTTTTTGGGGGTGCAACCCCTTCACCACAACCACTTTCGTAGTTCGTAAAGTGTTTGCACCCCCAAAAAAACGTTGCCATTCATCCACCATGGTGGGAGCTAGCACATGTGGACACAATGTGTGCATGTTCCAAATTTCAGACAGTTTTTAAGTTGCAAATGTGTTCAGAAGCTGGCACAAATGTGTGTTAATTACTTGGTGCGTTTTCATATTTTTCCTAAAACATCAATGATGTTCTTCAATTTTTGTTGAACATCATTGATGTTTTGCTTTATGTAATCTAGATCTCTATTGCAGACCATTATCTCTCCGATGAGTACGTGGGCACTCTCTGTGGTAAAGTGCGATTTTTCTTCCACAACATCCACGTCACCTAAAAACCACAAACAAACAAAAATGGGGTGTTGGTAATGAGGCAGCCATACATGGATTAGCTTACCAGTAGCTGTGTTCTCCCACACTCACCTGTTGTGGTGACAATTTCTCCAAGTTCGATGATCTCTCCTTCCTCCTCCTCCTCCTCCTCTGCTTCTGCTCTTTCCCCTTTTTTGGGAGGTGTTGGTTTGGGGGTTTCCTCAGACGGCCCAAGTTTTCGCTCCCCTATGAGAATGTCCAAAAGGAAGATTTAGCAACACAAGCTATTGAGGGCAGAAATAGGAAATGACAAACATTGCTTGAAAGTGACGGACACTATTTTAGTTTGGCCAGTTACAAATGTCAACTACATGAATGAAGTCACTTTGTAAAGGTGCTAAACTGACTAGCTTTTTGGTAGAAGTTTGTGTGATGGAGACCCCCCTCTAGTATCCACTGGAGCACATGTGTGGAAAAGCATAATAAAAAGGGGGTTTGGGTGTCCCAGCACTAGTGCTCTAGAGTCCAGATGGGTAAACAGCTACTGAGTGACCTCCCCTTTACATTGAATAAATTGGCTTTACATTCTTGATGACATTTCTAGTAAGAACAAACTTCCTTTCCCCAAAAAAACACCAAACATCGTATTATAAGTGGCCGAACGATCGAGGTTGCGTACGATCGAATGCACACACACACGACCATGACAGTGGCAGAAAGATCGAGGCTGAGTACGATCGAATGCACAGACGAACCTGAAAGTGGCCATTTTGGAATGTACAACTTGGTAAAAATCAAAACACAATGGAGCAGTATGCAAGCAAGAAATCAAACACAAAACACAACTACTTACTTTTTTGAAGAATTCTCTTGATCTTTCTGTACTGATCGGCCTCCCTCAGTTTCAGGTCTGACCAGCGTTTCCTGAGTTGCTCCTTGGATCGTTGTACCCCAAAATTATTGTACAGCCTTCTCACAACTTTAGACATGATCTTGGCCTTGCGGACATTCTGGTTGAGGTAAGGCCCATACTTCCCATCATAGTCGCTCCTCTTTAATATGTCCACCATCTCCAACATTTCTCCAAATGACATATTGGAGGCCTTGAATTTCAGGCTCCGGGATCGGGACGTTTCTGCCTCCGGACTTTCCTCGTCCTCCTCCTCGTTGGTGGGATATTTGTGGCGCACCTGCTGTGTCCCCGCCATGTGCTCTCCCCACTACGCCGTAAAGAGAAGGGGTGGGGAATAGACGAGAAAGATCGTCAGGGGCGGGCGGAGTTTGAAGCATGCGCAGTGTATATAAAAACGTCACACGCCTGTGTCGTAGCCACGATCTGGGAGACGAGGGGAGAGAAAACTCACACGAGACGATCGCTACAAACGAAGGTACAATTTAACGTTGGTACATAACTAGCCTAGACTGATTTGAACTTGAGGCTTCTTTATGGAGAAGATTAGGAGAGTTTAGCCTGACATAATTTATAGGGTTTGGTGTGTTGTTGTGTCTTGCAGAGATTGATATGAAGGGATTCAACGACATGAGTTTTCTCCCCCTCTTCATTGCCAAATACAGGGATTTTCCCATATTGTGGCAGGGTATACACCCACATTACACCAACAAACCAAAGAGGCACGCAGCCCTGGAGGAACTTGTGGAATTTGTCAAGCCAAGGTTCCCCACGGCAACTGTTGATGATATTAGAAAGAAAATTGGCAGCCTGAGGAGTGCGTATATCAGGGAGCGGAAGAAGGTCGTGAAGTCTGAGGAAACTGCAACTTCAGCAGATGAGGTCTATGTCCCCAAGCTCTGGTACTATCAGAGTCTCCATTTTCTGAAGGACCAGGCTGATGTCACGGAGCCAACCTCAACTCCTCCTTCCACGCTTCCTTGCGCGCAGCCCACCCCTGATGAGGCTTCCGAGGAGCAACCTGGGCCTTCCAGTCTGGAAGAGGTGGAGGAGCCCAGCTTGTTCCAGGTATAGTAGTTTTGTTACCATTTATGGGAATAATGAATGATGTTCACTTAATTCAGGATCGCCAATTGCTTAGTTCCTAACGTGTTTGACATATCAACAGACAGTGGTGTGGGAGACATTTGGGGCCAGAATCTAAACTGCAGGGCTGAGAATTGTATGGTTTTCTATTTGTAAACATTTTGCACCAGTCACTAGATGAGAATTGTGTGTGTTTGATGAACAAATAACTGAAACTATGTCCCTTTTTCCTACACAGGAAGACTTCAGCCAGGAGGTGGCTGTGGAAGGTGGCAGTCAGGAGGAGGCAGGGGTTAGTGGCAGCCACCAGCTGGGTAGTGGCAGCCAAGAGGGGGCTAGGCCTCGGAGCCTGACTGACACCCAAACCCCTCCCCTCCGCCCTCCGTACAAAAGGGCGAGAAGGGGGGGTTATGCGGCACAGTCAGCGCTCCGGATGATCAGAGAGGCTTCAGACTCCCTACATGCCACACCCGCCGACGAGGAGACCTTTGGCTCGGTGGTTGTCACAAAAATGATGGGTATGGAGGTGGGGCAACGCAACATGTGTGAGGGGCTCATCCTCCATGTCCTAAATAAGGGTAGGGCTGGGGAGATGACCCCAGTCACACATGTTTGCCATAGTTACCATGCTCCGCCTCCTCCTCCTCCTCCTTCTGCCACCCCACCAGCACGACAGCCACAGCGTGGAAGGAAGCGTGGAAGGAAGACCTGAGAGTGACGACCTGCAATCAGTCTGGTGTGAGAGAAGATGGAGCCTCTTGTAGTACCAGAGCCTGGGGACCTAGATGGCATCTGCTGCAGTTCCGGATACTTTGGACTTCACGACCAGATTGCACTCCCCTTAATATACGTACTCCTCAGGCCCCCAATTTTCTACGCTTGGACAATGATGGTTGCCGTGGGGGGCCAAGACTTTGCAAATTCCCCAAGTTTCACCATGGCTGCGTTCCTCTTTGGTTTGTTGGTGTGACCTAAATAAAGGTTTTTTTGATTTGAAATAATCATTGACTATTGTGTTTTACTTTGCTACAATGACAGTTTTTCTTTGAGTAGGCTGGTACATTTCACTAATCCTAAAGTAGAATTAACAAGGGGCAACAACAACAAACAACCTCCTAGTAAATTTAAGCAAGAAATACAAATGTAAATAATGTGTTTTTGGTAATTTGAGACACACAAACCCCCTCCAAAAAAAAAAAAAAAAAACATTCAAATATGTATTCCCCAAAAAAAAAAAAAAAAAAACAAATCATGGTAAAAAAATAACAAAGATTCTTTTC
>JAQSEC010004691.1:0-13915 GCA_028564925.1 Lithobates sylvaticus | reverse complement strand
GGACAAGCTGCACAGGCAGAGGAGACTGTCTGCAAGGGCAGCCAAAACCTTCAGCCCTGAGTGAAAAGACCACAATCTCATGGTTTTCCCTGAGGTGAATGCCATCTAGTGGACAGGTAAATACTTTAGCACTAAACTCTGCTCTTGCTGAATTAGTAAGGTTGTTTTTGGATGTCATGTTAGAGGTTGTTTCTAAACAGCAGCACCAACCCAGATGCAGGCAGCGGCGTTGCAAGGGGGGTGCGGGCCGCACCCGGGTGTCACCCGACAGAGGGGTGACACCCGCCACGGCACTGGATTGAGAGATGCACCGCGGTTCTCTCCTCCTCCTCCATCCACTGAGCACTATCTCTGCTCAGCGATGTTCGGTGAGGAGGAGAAATAATTGTGAGGCAGACAGGCAGCTCGGGTTCCTATATAGCCGAGTGCACGGCGCCCGCATGTCCTCAGGGAAGCGGCACTGCAATCCCCTATTATTGTGACAGGCAGGCAGAGATGCCGGCTGCCTATCACATTTACACTCCTCGGAGCCAAGGCTCCTCCTCCACACTGACGGGACACAACAGGAGGAAGAGCCTAGGAGGAGGGACAATGGACATCCATGTGGACACTGGACAGAACCACGCTGATCTGAGGTCTGTGAATGTAGGGGGGAGAGATGTATGCAATGTCACTATGGGCAGATATACACAGGGGGGGGGTGTACATTATGGGGATTACACAGGGGGTACATTATGGAGATTACACAGGGGGTACATTATGGGGATTACACAGGGGGTACATTATGGGGATTACACAGGGGGTACTTTATGGAGATTACACAGGGGGTACATTATGGAGATTACACAGGGGGTACATTATGGGGATTACACAGGGGGTACATTATGGGGATTACACAGGGGGTACATTATGGAGATTACACAGGGGGTACATTATGGAGATTACACAGGGGTACATTATGGGGATTACACAGGGGGTACATTATGGAGATTACACAGGGGCTACATTATGGGGGGATTACACAGGGGGTACATTAGGGGGGTATTGAGATTACACAGGGGGTACATTAGGGGGATTACACGGGGTGGTTACATTAGGGGGATTACATGGGGGTGGTTACCTTAAGGGGGATTACACGGGGGTGGTTACCTTAAGGGGGATTACACGGGGGGTGGTTTCCAGCTTTCTCTCTGCGGTATTTTTTGTGGGCACATTACTGGCCAGAGCACTGCTAAAGCTATTGCATTTAGTACTGTTGTAAAGCTGGACTTTTGGGGCATTATATTTGGATCTTAAACCATAGCTTTGTTTTGTTTGGCCTTCACAACTATCTTAGGTAGAAGAGGAGTTGTACATATGCAAGCAAACTACTATACAGGCATACCCCACTTTTAAGTACACAATGGGGTTTATTTATTAAAGCTAGAAAGTGAAAAATCAGGCACACTTCTGCATAGAAACCAAAGCTTAATTGAACAAGCTGGGGTTAGAAGCTCATTGGTTTCTATGCAGAAGTGAGCCTGATTTTGCACTTTCCAGCTTTAGTAAATAAACCCCATTGTGTATGTAAAAGTGGGGTATGCCTGTACATCGGTGCACTTGGTACTTGTGTGAAGGGAGTACCTTATGGAGAGGTTCATGTCTCAGATGGTGACGGCGAACGGGTATTCCTGCTCCCTCCCCCTGCTGAATTCAACACATACATGCTGAACTTCTCTGGTTCAGCCAGAACCCTTATGCATATCCATTATCAGATGTGGATGTTATGCCCTCTCTGAAAGAAGGAATCCTGTAAGACTGCTTTCTGTCTAGCTAATACAACTAAACAATAGAAGTTTTCTCTTTTTTAATTGGTCCTCTCTACCTTTAAATTAGTGAAATTGATGGGCGCTGTGGCAAGTTTTATTGCTGCCTTGGTTGTTAAAACCAAAGGCATGCCACAAAGTCTTATTTATTATGTGACATTTACAAAAAAAAATGGAAATACCCCATTCTGGCAGTCACTGTACCCTGTCAAACCATGACTAGCTGCTTACATGCATTAAAGACCTCTCTCCACTGCTGCGATAAATGCCTTTATTATAGAATGCGTGGGTCAAATGTGACCGTCTGCTAAAAGCGTTTTTGCTCTCGTGTGGCTCTCATGTCAGTACACATGCATGGGCAACTGGGTTAAAGTCCTGGACTGTGAAGCTCTTGAATAAGAAGCAGCTGTTTTGCATGGTCTTTGATTGGCAATGCGTTTTCTGATTGATTCTGGAGTTCTATTTATCTAAGAAACAACTGGTGGCAAAATCACTCTTTTCCTCAGAGGAAGAAGCCTAAGGTTCAAGCTGCAAAGTCTTTTTATTCAGGGAGTGAGAAACAAAAGGAATGTTTCAGTCAAACATTCCCCTTTAGACCCCTTGCACACTGGGGCCGCCTGTGCGTTAGCAGTAAAGCGCAGCTTGTTCTAGCAGGGTGCTTTTAACCCCAAAGAAGGGGTTAAAAATGCCCATGTTATTACACACCCGAATGTCATGATGTAAGGGAAATGTGGATATGGTTACCTACCCACTGTTCTACTGATAATCCTCTGCTCTGTACGGTATACTGTATGCATTTATGACGAATTGTTCTACTGCTTGTTGTATTTTACTTGTATTGTTCTTTTTTTTTGCTATAATAAAAAACCAACCTGGTTGTTAAAAAAAAAAAAAAAATGCCCATGTTGCTGCGCATTCATTGCACTGGGCAGGGGCGTTTGGGAGCGCTGTATACAGCGCTCCCAAATCACCCCAAAGATGCTGCTTTCAGGACTTTTTCTAACGCTCCACCCCAGTGTAAAAGCACTTTACAGATGCTATTTCTAGCGCTAAAACGCCTGAAAACTGCCTCAGTGTGAAAGGGGTCTTAAAGCGGACCTTCAGTCATTTTTTCAACTTTCCATCTATTATACCTTATACAGCCCACTTCCTGTTTCTTGTCTAGTAATAAGCCTAGGCTTATGACATCACGCACAGCACTTGTGAGAGTTTGCCAGGAAGGGAGGGGGAAGAGTCATAAGAGGGCCAATGAAAGCTGCAGAGCTGGAGGTGTGCCTCTGCGTGTCTGTGTTAATTCAGGGAGTGAACAGCCAGAACACTAAAGATGGGTCATGGATGGGTCTTTCAGCATGACAATGACCCAAAACATACCGCCAAGGCAACAAAGGAGTGGCTCAAGAACATTAAGGTCATGGAGTGACCTAGACAGTCTCCAGACCTTAATCCTATCGAAAATTTATGGAGGGAGCTGAAACTTCGAGTTGCCAATCGACAGTCAAGAAACCTTAAGGATTTAAAGAAGATCTGTAAAAAAAGACTGAACCAAAATCCCTCCTGAGATGTGTGCAAACCTGGTCACCAACTACAAGAAATGTCTTACCTCTGTACTTACCAACAAGGGTTTCTCCACCAAGTACTAAGTCACGTTTTGCTTGGGGATCAAATATTTATTTTACTCACTGATCTGCAACTCAATTTATAACATTTTTATTGTGTATTTTTTCTGGATTTTTGGTCTATAGTCTGTCTATCATTTAAAATACACCTATGATAAAAATTATAGACCCTTCATTTCTTTGTAAGTGGACAAAGTCTAAAATCTGCAGGGGGCCAAATAATTATTTCCCCCCACTGTACCTATATTTTCTTCAAACTACAGAACAAGAACATATGAAAGAAAACCTTTTGCTGCATCCAGTATGTATAGGAGACATTCATAAAAATGATTGTATAATATACATTAGATAATTTATAGCTGTGGAGCATTGACCTTGCTTTCAAATCATGCTGTCATTCATGATTCTTATGACCTTTAGAGACACATACATTACTTCTGCTTTATACATATGTGATGTATGGAAGTGTAAACTGTATTCACTTGACTAAATGGTAAATGGCTGGAAGCAGCCTGCAGGAAATAGCTTTGTGTTCTCTTAAAGTTGATGTACCATCACTAAAAGAAGATGTTTTAGAGCATGTACATGTACAGTATATTTTAGTTTGGACATCTTTGGGATTTAAGAGCACTTTGGCCATGGTTATAATATATATAGTGAAAATAAGTTTGCTAAATTATTGTGTGTGTGTGTGTGTGTGTGTGTGTATATATACAATAAATAATTGGCTTTGTTCTATAAAAATACTGTTTACCATGTTTATCATCTGTTGTATCTCAGTGATGCTGATCTTTTGCAGCCTTTTGCAGTCACTTTTGCCTACCTGCTAATACTCAAAAAACTGTTGCAGTTGTTGGGTCTCCTTGTGGTGACAAAAGTTGAATATGTCTGAGCTAAGTACAATATATCAGCATGACCACTAATAGCCCCCATTGGGAGAGAGTGTCACGCTGTAGGAGCCCAAATTGGAGAGTGGAACAGAGCATTGTCCTCCCATAAGAGGAAGGGGCTAAACAAGGACCCATTATGACAAGACCACCAGTATACTGTTTTAAAATGACATTTACATGGAAAAGGTTATATGAGATTTACATATTAGGTTTGTCAGTAAGAATCACATATGAAAATAATCAGTATACCCAGAGATATAGGTAGTAGCTGCAATAACATGCAAACCTCAAATTTCCTTAAATGTGAGCATGGTGTTTACCTCTCAAATTTTTCTGTTGGTAAGTGTGGCTATAGTTCAAATTAGGCCCCCGTTCTCACCGGTGCGGCTTTGAAATCGCACTACTTTAGCGTGTTTTCAAAGCTGCACATAAGTGCAATTTGTGACTGCATACAACAGAAGTCACAATTCAATTGGCAAAAAGTGCAGGAACCTTTTTTATACATGAGTCGTGGCAATTTAAATGGTTCCATTGCCGATAATTGGGTCAGACTTGTCTTTCGATTTGGAACTGTTAAATCACGTGACAAATCGCATCGGTGTGAACAGGCTGAAGGGCCGATGGGGGGGGGGGGGGGGGGGGTTCAGGAGGAATGAATTGGCAGGGCCTAACTGAACCTTTGAAGGAAAAATCAAGATTGGCACATACCTATTTTTTTTTTTATCTCTCGTTCTTCTACAAATGGTTTCCACTTGATTGTTTAGAATTAGGATCACTTACGGAATAGAGGGATTTCCAATTTCTAGCAATAGCTAGACGTGTGGCAATAAAGATGTGGGATATGATAGTTGGCCAGGAGTCAATGTCTAAACCTAAGAGGACCATTTGAGGAGATAAAGAGACAGTGATAGAGACAAAAGAGTAGAGAAATCTGGTTCGAGTGGGCCACAAAAGTGTTAATTTAGGACAAGTCCACCAAGTGTGTAGTGACGTTCCAGGATCTCCTCAGTTCCTCTAACAAGCATTGGATTTTTAGAGGGGTAAATCTTTGCTAGTGTTTTGTTTTTTATCATAAGCTTTCTTCGAATAGTCCCTAGTTTCCACAACTTTTAAAATTATTCTCTCCAGTAGGTTTTGAACACATTTCCTAGTCATTCCTCACCCTTTCTGATTTTACTCATATTAGAACGAGCTCTCGTAGAACAATCCAAATGGTGACAACATGAGACTCCATTCCAGAGCTCATAAAGAGGCTACTCCAATGAATTGGGATTGGATGCAATAGGTAAATGATACTGTATATAGTATCAAAGACATAAATGTTATCTTCATTTCATACTACATTTCATAGTGTCCTTCATGGGACAGGAAAAGTGGCATTTCCACACATTACCACAACGTTCAGTTTAAACTTGGACGGATACATTAGGATGTCAGAGATTATTAATGCAGTGCTACCCATGTAGGGGCCGCTAGCTTGTCCCCAGTTGTTGCCCTGACCTTGCAAGCCTCTCGACCTCTCTGATCGTCAAGGTTCAAACATTCTCTATAGGATAACAAAAAAAAGAGACATAATTCTTTAGTGGCACTTTTCTATTGTAAGCTGGTAAGCACATGCTCCAATTAACAGTTGAATCAACATACAGTACACAGTTTCAAAAAGAGCATAACAATTGTGAACTCTGAGTACAATACCAAATAATCAAAATAGCAGTGTACATCTAGCTAAACAGTTAAATGCAACTAAGAGCAACCATTTAAAGAATGCAACACTGGTTGAAAGGGGAAAAAAACTTAACTCATCAGCTCCCTCTGGACCACTGTTAGCTATAACTGAAATACATTTTCTGATTTAATAATGACACACAAAGGTAGAGTGCTTCCTTAACTTGAGAGATTGTGTTTTACAATCCTGTGTAGTAGATAAATCCAGTTTGAGGGTAGAAGTTGTCTTCTTCTATCAATGTTGGGGCCCGTAGATGTTAGACACTTATAGGCCAGTGAGGTTAAACAGATCGTCAATTGCAGTGTGTATAGCAAAGGTTTGTTTGTGACTGGAGTGTAAAATGTCTGCATGCATTGTCTCTAAAGAGTTGGATGACAGAAAGAGGTTAAAGTGGTTGTAAATCACGGATGTTAAAAAAAACGAACAAAAAAAAAACCTGTAAGGCAATGGCATAATGTGCTAGTATGCTTTGCATGCTAGCATATTATGAAATACTCACCTTGCAACGAAGCCCTCCAGCGCTGTAAAGTCACCACTGAGAGGGCTTCTTCCGGGTTCGTGAGCTCCTGTGATTGGCCAGAGCCTCAATGACGTCACTCCCACCCATGCGCGTGGGAGCCCTCGGTTCTGGCACAAAGCTCTGATGTTCCAGCAAGGAATGCTGGACCTTCAGAGTGCATTCACCTCACCAGTGATGTCACATGGCACCATTCTCTGCAGTATTCAGGACAGTTCACCTACAGGGGAGTAAGAATACCTGTGACCTGGCAGAAGACTGCAGGATTTACAGTATATACTGTATACAGAGTTGGTTTGTCAAAAATAGATGTGGAACTGGTTTTGGGAATTAACATCTTAATGCAGCTTTCATAAACGTAAAATGCCATGAAGGTTCTTCAGAAAAAAATAAGATTAAAAACTTATCTTATAAAAAAAGCTGGGAAATTGTTTATGATTCACAGTGCTTAGCCAATGTAATGTTACCCAGTTTAGAGTTTAAATTTGCTTAAATCATTTTAGAGATTTTTAGACAAAACAGAAACACAATATAATTGGTTCTTATGGCACAGGGTACTAATTTGACGGTTCTTCAATTGTAGAGTAGAAGGTGACCTGAGAATGAATATCATTACTTAGCAACACCAATTCATATAATTGCACTAAACATTCTTTATGCTCGACAAAGTAGGGAATCTTCCTGTGATTGAATCCTGTCTAAAATTTGAGAACCTCAAACTTAGAGCTTTTCTGTGGCTTGTTACAAAACAAGTGTGCATTCCTTTATGTGTATAGAGACTAGAGTTTATATACTTGTTTTTTACATTTTTTGTATCAATAAAATGTACTGTTTTATATTTACTGTCATCACTTTTTTTGACTGCAACAAAGTCTCAAGGGATAGTTTTCTTTCTTTATCTCAATGAAGTCTATAGAGCATATCTTGCTGATAAATTCTGTAAATTGTTGAAGGTAATAGACAAATGAATGCCAAAAAAGGGGGAGCTGGGCACTGTCATGGTGGACATTTAACAAAGCAAAATAACTTTTTTATTCCACACAGTGGGGAGAGGGTCCTTTTAATGTGCCTTTGAGGGCAACATGATTAAATACCAATCCTTTAAACAGCATGCTTTGTTGATGTATTTAGTTTGTATGTGGTCTCAACACCATGGACATCAAATTCTCAATGTATAATAGATTTTTAAACTTTTACAATAAAATAAGATTGAACTAAAAGTGATTCTAAAGAATGCCGTATTTGCTGGCGTATAAGACGACCGGCGTATAAGACGATCCCCCTAATTTTCCAATGAAAGCATAGGTTTTGGGCTATACTTGCCATATAAGACTACCCCTTCCTCACATAGGGATGCAGTCTCGTAACTCCGATCCAAGCACAATGTCTGAAGGTAGCTCTGGAAGACTTAGATGCAGGTCCATCCTCTTTTCAAGGTAGAGGTGAGCAGGCACCGCAGCAGATCCTCTTAGCTTCTCTCCTGATGGCTCTGGTCCCGGCAGGCTGAGAGCTCAGACCCCATCTATAGGTCTGCACTCTCCTGGCTCAGTTTGCCCAGAAAATGGTGACACCCCCTCCTCTAGGTGCAGCCACTTTTGGGAATTGAAGTCCACAGTCTACTGGCCTCCATTAGGGTTAGGGGGTTAGGGTTTCCCCTAGAAGAACAAGGTTAGGACTCAGGGATTGGAATAGGGACCTACCCCAAGAGGTCAGCAGGCGGGTCCCCAGAGGTCAAAGGTCAAGAGGTCTTGCTGACCGAGCCCCACTTTGTTATGCCTGCGTTTATCTATTAAGTTCTTGTGGTAAAACCAAGGAAGACTTTACTTCTGAAGTGTATTAATGCTTTACTAAACAGGGAAAAATCTGCACATACAAACTGTAGGATGAACAATACAATACAACTTATAGCTTCACATATAAGCATGTATAATATGTACACATTAAGTAAACTAAACAATTACTCAACTTAGGGGTCAAGATGTCCTCCATGGTCCTTTGCTCAGTCCAACTCACAAAAGCGTCTCCAACGTTCTCCAGTTCCTGGAAGCCATGTGTTTTCTCTTTGTCCTCCAAACACCAACTGTTCTCTCTCCCAAAACACATGTCTCTTTCAAACCCTCTCCATGCCTCCCCCACCCACTTCCTGTAAACACCAACCTCCTCTGCTCATCTTCTATCTGGTTTATTTACATATCAATGGAGGTGGAAGAGAACTTTGTAGACATATGCTGTTACTAAATCTAAAAACTCTATATTATTGCAATAAAGTCACTATACAAATGCCCATAGCAACACATACCACCTCTTGACTTTATAGGATAATATAGGAAACTTCTTCAAGCCTTTTGTCCAGGAAAGGGCAAAATAAACCCCCCGTATAAATGGGAGGAACAAATTCCCTTTCGACCCCCATCTTGTGGGCGGTCAGACGATTGGTTTGTCCCTGGAAGGCTGACTTTTGAGCAGGGTTAACAATGTCTTTTGGCAGTTTGTAAAGAAAGTCCCAGATGAAAAGTCTCTTTTCTTCTTGGTCATAAGGAAAATGCTCAGATGGAAGTCCACTCCAATTCAGCCACCTTTTCTCAGGCTCTCTTCTGGTCTGTCTCCTCCCATCCAGCATGGTCATCTGCTCTGCCTGCTCCACCTCTCGATGCTCAATACCTGAAAAGAGTAAGAGACAAAGCAGATTATATGTTCCTTCCAACTGTGCCTAAAAACATAGCTCACTGCTCACATTTCTCTATCTGCCCATTTCTAACTGCAAAACTATTGTAGGGTGCCCACTGTTGCCTTGAAATACTTTCACGGAAAGGCATTGACTTCCAACGTAACGAATAAACTTGCATGTCTCTCCGTGCTGTCCTGGGAAGCACACAGGCCTGCTGTTGTTCAGCCTTCACAGCATGGCACATTTTTGCAAAATGCCCCATTTTATGGCAACAGAAACACTTAATGTGACTGAATCTACCATTCCCAACCATTTGCTTCCACTTCTTAAACAATGCTGGTGTAGGAATCCCATCTATTTCCTCTCTAGGGACCCCCACCTTAAGTAAATCAATCCACATGTGTCTCCTGGAGATCATAGGCCTTGCCTTCCTTGTATCTGACTCAACTCGGTCATTTGAGCTGATCAAATCCTCTGCTTCCCGGTTATGAGAAGTAACAGTGGCACATGTCCTACTTCTGCTTACAGGCTTTGGGCCTTTGTCCTTTGTTAGGGCATCATTAGATTTGGTCATGAGGGCTGCACACCGCTCATTCAAATCTTCAGCTCGGCCTACAGGGGTTTGAACACACTTCAAAGCCACTGCAGGTTTAAGTTTGATTACCCTCCTTTCTAAATCTTTTTCCTTGCTTGCAGTTTCTTCCAAACACTTGGATGCCACTGCAAGCTGCTCCTTCAGTAAATCTCTTTCTAATTCCGCCTTTTCCCTCTTTTCAGATTCAATATGTAGAGCATGCAGGAAGTGCAAACCAAACACAGCAACTGCCCGCATCTCTCCCTTACTGAACCCAAAACTTTTGAGACTAAAATCTGAGGAAAGATCACAGACTCCATCCCCCCAAGCTCTGTTCAAAGGAGACGCATATCTAGCTAGCTCCTTTGCAACAGGCATCCACTGACTATTTCTGGCCCAGATAGGAAGGGTGCACGCCTTCAAGTCCTCCTGGACACCAGAAATCTTTGCAGCCTTACTCCTCCTAAACAGTGTACGCAGCATTTTTCCCCCAGCACAAGCAACAAAACACACAATATAAAACAGGTCTGCTTCAGTTGAAATTTTAGCACAAATAACGGCCGAGCCCCCAAATGTTATGCCTGCGTTTATCTATTAAGTTCTTGTGGTAAAACCAAGGAAGACTTTACTTCTGAAGTGTATTAATGCTTTACTAAACAGGGAAAAATCTGCACATACAAACTGTAGGATGAACAATACAATACAACTTATAGCTTCACATATAAGCATGTATAATATGTACACATTAAGTAAACTAAACAATTACTCAACTTAGGGGTCAAGATGTCCTCCATGGTCCTTTGCTCAGTCCAACTCACAAAAGCGTCTCCAACGTTCTCCAGTTCCTGGAAGCCATGTGTTTTCTCTTTGTCCTCCAAACACCAACTGTTCTCTCTCCCAAAACACATGTCTCTTTCAAACCCTCTCCATGCCTCCCCCACCCACTTCCTGTAAACACCAACCTCCTCTGCTCATCTTCTATCTGGTTTATTTACATATCAATGGAGGTGGAAGAGAACTTTGTAGACATATGCTGTTACTAAATCTAAAAACTCTATATTATTGCAATAAAGTCACTATACAAATGCCCATAGCAACACAACAGCGCTGCATTTTTTTGTTTTTTGTATATATGTTTTCACAGATTATGGGATTGTGATCAATGCTTAGCAGCTGTAAATTTGCACTTTGTTTCACAGGAATTGTTATACCACACCTGACACTAGGTTGTAACCTCAGGTTACTTTATCAAAAAACAAAACTAAAACTTGCGCTTAGTGAAATAATCTAACATAAATACGACCGCAGCTGCTTATATTCATTTACTGATGCTGAATCATTATTGCATTTATTACTGTTTGTAAGCATTTATCACTGTTTGAATGTGTTTTTATATTTAGTACTAGGGATGAGCCGAACACCCCCCCGTTCGGCTCGCACCAGAACCCCGCGAACGGACCTAAAGTCCGTGCGAGCTTTAGAACCCTATTAGTTATAATGGATGCGAACGTTCGAAATTAAAAGTGCTCATTTTAAAGGCTAATATGCATGTTAATGTCATAAAAAGTGTTTGGGGACCTGGGTCCTGCCCCAGGGGACATGTATCAATGCAAAAAAATTTTTTAAAAACGGACGTTTTTTCAGGAGCAGTGATTTTAATAATGCTTAAATTGAAACAATAAAAGTGTAATATTCCTTTAAATTTCGTACCTGGGGGGTGTCTATAGTATGCCTGTAAAGGGGCGCATGTTTCCCGTGTTTAGAACTGTCTCTGCGCAAAGTGTCATTTTTGAAAGTAAAAAAGCTATTTAAAATCACTCGCGGCTAATGTTAATTCACGGCTCCCGTAACACAGAGAACAGTGATTCATTGAAACTCATTCATAAAAAAAAGTCATTGATAAAAAATAAAAAAAATGAAAAAAAAAAAAGCGTAGGGGTCCCCCCAAATTCAATAACCAGGCCCTTCAGGTCTGGGATGGATATTAAGGGGGATCCCAGCCAAAAAAAAAAAAAAAAAATGGCGTAGGGTCCCCCTCAAAATCCATACCAGACCCTTGAGGTCTGGTATGGATTTTAAGGGGAACCCTAGCCAAAAAAAATGGCGTGGGGTCCCCCTCAAAATCCATACCAGACCCTTATCCGAGCACGCAACCTGGCAGGCCGCAGGAAAAGAGGGGGGGACGAGAGCGGCCCCCCTCTCGCCTGAACCATACCAGGCCACATGCCCTCAACATTGGGAGGATGCTTTGGGGGTCTAAGACCCCTAAAGCACCTTGTCCCCATGTTGATGAGGACAAGGGCCTCTTCCCACAACCCTGGCCGGTGGTTGTGGGGGTCTGCGGGCGGGGGGCTTATCGGAATCTGGAAGCCCCCTTTAACAAGGGGACCCCCAGATCCCGGCCCCCCCCCCCCTGTGTGAAATGGTAAGGGGGTACAAAAGTACCCCTACCATTTCACCAAAAAAGTGGCAAAAATGGTAAAAATGACAGGAGACAGTCTTTGACAATTCCTTTATTAAAATCTTCTTTCTTCTTTCTTCATCCTTCGGATTCTTCATCTTCTCCTTCCTTCATCTTCTTCCATCTTCTTCTTCCATTTTCTTCTTCCTCCGATCCGCTTCTTCTTGCGCTGGTCTTCTCGTCCTTCTCGTCCGGCATCTTCTTCCGTCGGCGTCGGTGTCGGTGTCTTCTTGGGCCGCTCCGCGCAATGGGAGGCTCCCGCTGTGTGAGGCTCCGCTCCATCTGACAGGTCTTTTAAAACAGAGGGCACCTGGTGACCCCGCCCCCCTCTGACGTCATGGGGAAAGCCATCATGGAATTCCCCATGACGTCCCTGTGCGTCAGAGGGGGCGGGGTCACCAGGTGCCCTCCAGTATAAAAGACCTGTCAGACGGAGCAGAGCCTCACACAGCGGGAGCCTCCATTGCGCGGAGCGGCCCAAGAAGAGACAGAGACACCGACGCCGACGCCGACGGAAGAAGATGCCGGACGAGAAGGACGAGAAGACCAGCGCAAGAAGAAGCGGATCGGAGGAAGAAGAAAATGGAAGAAGAAGATGGAAGAAGATGAAGGAAGGAGAAGATGAAGAAACCGAAGGATGAAGAAAGAAGAAAGAAGATTTTAATAAAGGAATTGTCAAAGACTGTCTCCTGTCATTTTTACCATTTTTGCCACTTTTTTGGTGAAATGGTAGGGGTACTTTTGTACCCCCTTACCATTTCACACAGGGGGGGGGGCGGGATCTGGGGGTCCCCTTGTTAAAGGGGGCTTCCAGATTCCGATAAGCCCCCCGCCCGCAGACCCCCACAACCACCGGCCAGGGTTGTGGGGAAGAGGCCCTTGTCCTCATCAACATGGGGACAAGGTGCTTTAGGGGTCTTAGACCCCCAAAGCATCCTCCCAATGTTGAGGGCATGTGGCCTGGTACGGTTCAGGCGAGAGGGGGGGCCGCTCTCGTCCCCCCCTCTTTTCCTGCGGCCTGCCAGGTTGCGTGCTCGGATAAGGGTCTGGTATGGATTTTGAGGGGGACCCCACGCCATTTTTTTTGGCTAGGGTTCCCCTTAAAATCCATACCAGACCTCAAGGGTCTGGTATGGATTTTGAGGGGGACCCTACGCCATTTTTTTTTTTTTTTTTGGCTGGGATCCCCCTTAATATCCATCCCAGACCTGAAGGGCCTGGTTATTGAATTTGGGGGGACCCCTACGCTTTTTTTTTTGTTTTTTATTAATGAATGACAGCTCTCTGTGTTACAGGAGCCATCAATTCATTAGCCGCGAGTGATTTAAATAGCTTTCTTCCTGCAAAAAGGACACTTTTTTGCAGGGAAAGTTCTAAGCACAGGAAACCTGCCCCCTTCACAGGCCACCTATAGACACTCATCCTTATTTAGTACCATCTGATTGTTGTTTTTCACTTGGTTCACTATATGTTTTGCACTTTATTCCGCTAGCGCTGTTTATTCTCATCAGGTTACTTTATACCTGACGCTGTTTGCAGTCTCAGGTTGCTCTAGAGTAGCTTGCATGATTTATATATATATATTGTTTTATAATGTTATAATTACGTTTCTCTGTGCAATGGTTTTACCATTTTTGCCACTTTTTTGGTGAAATGGT
>JAQSEC010002959.1:0-13851 GCA_028564925.1 Lithobates sylvaticus | reverse complement strand
TTAGGAAGGCAGTAGTGATGTAGATTTTCCAGGAGACACTTGTGAGGCCAGCACTACATCCACAGAGCCTCAGGAAACCACCAATGACCTCAAATGAAAGCACAAAAATAAATATTTGATTATACTTATGACTTGAGAAGGTTTAAAAATCAGCATGCAGAGCTGCATGCAGCAGGGAGTTTTGGGTTGGTGGGGGGTGGATCCACTTTATTGAAGTTCTAAGATAGCACTAATAGCATATAAAATTTGAAAGCATGTTATTTTTCCTTACTTCGGTATCAACAATAATGTTTTATTTGGTGGTTATAAAACACTACAGAAAAAGAAAGAGTAGTTTGAATTTTTTTTTAAATATGGCTGTTATTTAGAGAAGCCTGTAGATCTCTTGAAACAACACATAAAGAGGGTCATGTTGGTAAAAATTTGGTGGTAGGAGCTTAGAAATGTATTGGATAGGAAAAAAAAAGTCAGAAGCCAAAGAACTCTTCTGACTTCTTCTATTCGATATAAGCTTAAAGATCAGGAAAACCGTAGCAGACAAAAAAACTTAAGAATACGGGGTCTCCCAGAGACCGTTAAAGATATAGATTTAGAAGCTGTGTTATGGGAAGTGTTCAATAAAGCATTAAAAAGAAAATTATCAACCTCTATTAGTTTTGAAAGAGTTCAAAAAACAAATAAACCCCTTTGCAGACTTTCCAAGGGATGTAATAGCAAGATTTCACCACTATGAAGTAAAAGAGCAAGTGTCTCAGAGTACAAGAAATTCTACATCCATTGATATTATTGGAACTAAGTTAATTATTTCCACAGATCTATCAACAAAGACATCAGCTACCAAAAACGAATAACATTACCTATAGGTGGGGATTTCCAGCCTGTCTGATCACTAAAAATCAGGGTGTTTCAGTGATCCTATGATTTCCAGAGGATCTAAAAGAATTTTGTACCAAACTTGGTTTACCAAGTATTAATCTGGAGAACAGGGAAAAGAAACCCACAGGTTGGAAGAAGTTAATAGATCAAATGCGGAATAAAGTATAGAACTTAGATTTTGACTAAAGTAGAAAATAAGGACATATAAGGATTCTGTGTAGATAGGATAGATGGGGATCAGGGCAAGTAAAGGATTCACTTGGGGGGGAGGGGGGCAATATGGAGTGGCTATGTCCATCTGGACCTCCGGTAACCACCCTAGGGTTTTTTTTGGGGATGATGTCTGGGGGACCATGTGGGCATATAAAAGCCCCCGAGGGACGGTCCACTTGGCTGTTCACCTTTTTAGGTGGAGGCCGGGTGGGACTTAACATTGATTCTCAATGTAGGGGGAGGGAGGGACAGGTTTTGGGGATACATGTTGTTTAGGGATTATATGTTTATTTTTTGGTTTTGTTTCTTGTTAGTTGAATGGTACATTCCTAGAGTTAGGGGAATATTCATTTTTTATTCCTATTGTAAAGCTTATATCGTGTTTTCTGAAGTATCGCGCCCCTGAAAATAATTACCTATAATGTTAGAGGTTTAAATAGCCCCAGCAAGAGATATCTCAGGAATTGAAAGGATTCTCTGCAGATATAATTTTCCTACAAGAAACCCATCTAAAATGGTCATAGAAAATCAGCTTACGGTCTAAAAAATTTCCAACGTGGTTTCATAGTTACTCTTCTAATAAAAGATCCAGGGGGACAGCAATAGGGTTTGATAAGAACACACCCTTTATACTGAAAGCATTAGAGTTATACCCCGAAGGATGTTATCTATTTATCAAGGGTTCTCTAATACTGATTACACATTCTCTTTTTGAAGCGGGTCATAAATAAACTAAAGGGTTTTAGAGAGGCAAGATTTATAGTGGTGGGATATTTTTTAATTTTGTCTTCGACCCAGTTCTAGATATTCAACCTCTCTCTTTGAAGTCTGAGGGAAAATATCTAAGGGCAAATAAAACATAAATTATATCAACAGCAGTTAGTAGAGGCATGGAGAATCTTACACCCTAGGTGAAAAAAAAGGGGAAATAGGGAAAATATCTCTATCTCGTCATCTACTCACAGGATCGTTTTCAAGATGAATTAGCAACGTCTTTTTAAATGTGTCAGTCAATATCCTCTCTTCTAGAGTGTGTGTAGAGAAGAATTGTGTGTAGAGAAGAATTGTATGTCTTCATCCAAGGCAGCATTCTGATACTATTAAGAATCAGTTTCTCATCCAAAATACTTGAAAGGTAGTTTATTCATCAGCGAAAATAAGCAAAGACAAGACATCATGGTTACAGCTACAGAGTTCAGGTAGATTTCTGATGTTATTGAGTGTGTATACTCAAGCGCTAGAATGAATATTTAAAAACAGAAATGCAACAGTTATTTTAAGATACCCAAATGATATGGCTGCAACCCATAAAATAGTGTTCTCACACGTGAAAAATTATGTTAAAATATACACAAATTAGTGCAATGGGTGCGCTCTCAATCAACCTTAAAATTCTTAGTAGATTTGATTAAAAATTCCTTTGTGCAAAATGTTCGACATATTTGCGTGGTGTAATCAACACCTTATATCCGTGAAAATTAAGCATACTTAAAGTATATAAAAAACTTGCTTAATTCAGTGTTATGTGGTTACCGGAGGGTGTTGTTTTGATGATTAGTAAATTATGCATTAGTAAGGTGTTATTTTAAAAAGAAAAAAGAAGCCACAGCCAGTAACAAATATATGTTAGTTTGGAGCCCCACTAATAGGTACATACATTTGTTAATTTAGCCTCTTAAGGAATTACTGCGGCCAGCATCATCATAGATGGTTATACTCATTGATGTTTAGTCCTGTTGCTCAATTGGATAAATTGATTTACGAATCTAATGTTGAGCTAAAACCACACTTTCAAATAGGTTTGCTTAATTAACCCTTTTGAGTGTTGAAAAACAATGATAGGCACCGGTCCAATAGATAAAAACTGTTGCATGTTGTGTGGTTACTTAGTATATGTATCACTTTCACTTATCTTTTTTAAGATGTTGCTTCCTGGAGTGATCCCATCCTCTTAAACTTCTTGTCCCTTTCCGTGCTAAAATGAGGGTATAATAATAAAAAATACAAACAAATTGCTCAGTATTGCTACAGTTTAAGGTCGTGTGGTATGGAAAAATTTGGCATATGCCAGTTTTACTCACACAGTTACCACAGCGATGTGGAGGCGCCAGGGGGGTAGCGAAATTGTGGTTAGGCTCTGTAATGGGCTCTCTGCCCTGCTCGTCTCGTTGTCTCGGTTGAGTCACTAGGCTCATCCTCCCGACGCGTTGCGTCACGGACACGTGACTTTTTCTAGGGCTTAGGGATGTTACATCCTAACCCCACAAGACATCTTGGTAACATATGCATGGTTAAGGCCTCAGAAGGAGGAAGAGACATCTGATGTTACATTCTCCAAAGTGTTAGGGATGGGCCCGGTGCTCGATGCGAACCCACGTTCGCATCGAGCACCGGGCGTTCGCTCGCTCGGCGAGCCCAGAACTATTTTGGCCGCTCGCATCACGTTCGTGTGATGCGAGCGGCCCCCGCAATGCATTGCGGCCGGCGCGGCCGACGCAGTGCATTGCTGGCTGATGATTGGCCAAGCATGCACTGTGACCCCGCATGCTTGGCCAATCACAGCCCCGGAAACTCGAAGAGCCATAATTGGCTACAGGCAGGACGCCTGTAGCCAATTACAGCTCAGGGGCTGTAGTACACGCCCCCCCCCCCTATAAAACGCCGCCACGCCGTCTGCGCCGGTCACATGCTGTTCCGGCGCAGATTGAGCAGGCTGATTCTGTGACACTCTGCTGCATTTAGATAGTTAGAGAGATTCACTTACAGAGATTGAGTTAGATAGATTCAGTTACAAAGATTGATTGAGAAAGAGGGGCTTGTAGTGTGCTCGTGGCAGGCAGGCAGAGCTACTATATTTTGTTACCAGAAGCACCTATAGGACTTGTAGTGTGTTCGTGGCAGGCAGGCAGAGCTCCTATATTTTGTTACCAGAAGCACCTATAGGACTTGTAGTGTGTTCGTGGCAGGCAGGCAGAGCTCCTATATTTTGTTACCAGAAGCACCTATAGGACTTGTAGTGTGTTCGTGGCAGGCAGGCAGAGCTCCTATATTTTGTTACCAGAAGCACCTATAGGACTTGAAGTGTGTTCGTGGCAGGCACACAGAGCTCATATTTTTGTTTCCCAGAAGCACCTATAGGACTTGAAGTGTGTTCGTCCCATTACACACAGAGAGCTATATTTTGTTCCCAGAAGCACCTATAGGACTTGAAGTGTGTTAGTCCCATTACACACACAGAGCTATATTTTCTTCCCAGAAGCACCTATAGGACTTGAAGTGTGTTAGTCCCATCACACACACAGAGCTATATTTTCTTCCCAGAAGCACCTATAGGACTTGAAGTGTGTTAGTCCCATTACACACACAGAGCTATATTTTGTTCCCAGAAGCACCTATAGGACTTGAAGTGTGTTAGTCCCATTACACACACAGAGCTATATTTTCTTCCCAGAAGCACCTATAGGACTTGAAGTGTGTTAGTCCCATTACACACACAGAGCTATATTTTCTTCCCAGAAGCACCTATAGGACTTGAAGTGTGTTAGTCCCATTACACACACAGAGCTATATTTTGTTCCCAGAAGCACCTATAGGACTTGAAGTGTGTTAGTCCCATCACACACACAGAGCTATATTTTGTTCCCAGAAGCACCTATAGGACTTGAAGTGTGTTAGTCCCATCACACACACAGAGCTATATTTTCTTCCCAGAAGCACCTATAGGACTTGAAGTGTGTTAGTCCCATCACACACACAGAGCTATATTTTGTTCCCAGAAGCACCTATAGGACTTGAAGTGTGTTAGTCCCATTACACACACAGAGCTATATTTTGTTCCCAGAAGCACCTATAGGACTTGAAGTGTGTTAGTCCCATCACACACACAGAGCTATATTTTCTTCCCAGAAGCACCTATAGGACTTGAAGTGTGTTAGTCCCATCACACACACAGAGCTATATTTTGTTCCCAGAAGCACCTATAGGACTTGAAGTGTGTTAGTCCCATTACACACACAGAGCTATATTTTGTTCCCAGAAGCACCTATAGGACTTGAAGTGTGTTAGTCCCATTACACACACAGAGCTATATTTTCTTCCCAGAAGCACCTATAGGACTTGAAGTGTGTTAGTCCCATTACACACACAGAGCTATATTTTCTTCCCAGAAGCACCTATAGGACTTGAAGTGTGTTAGTCCCATCACACACACAGAGCTATATTTTGTTCCAGAAGCACCTATAGGACTTGAAGTGTGTTAGTCCCATCACACACACAGAGCTATATTTTGTTCCCAGAAGCACCTATAGGACTTGAAGTGTGTTAGTCCCATCACACACACAGAGCTATATTTTCTTCCCAGAAGCACCTATAGGACTTGAAGTGTGTTAGTCCCATTACACACACAGAGCTATATTTTCTTCCAGAAGCACCTATAGGACTTGAAGTGTGTTAGTCCCATCACACACACAGAGCTATATTTTGTTCCCAGAAGCACCTATAGGACTTGAAGTGTGTTAGTCCCATCACACACACAGAGCTATATTTTGTTCCCAGAAGCACCTATAGGACTTGAAGTGTGTTAGTCCCATTACACACACAGAGCTATATTTTGTTCCCAGAAGCACCTATAGGACTTGAAGTGTGTTATCCCATCACACACACAGATCTATATTTTGTTCCCAGAAGCACCTATAGGACTTGAAGTGTGTTAGTCCCATCACACACACAGAGCTATATTTTGTTCCCAGAAGCACCTATAGGACTTGAAGTGTGTTAGTCCCATCACACACACAGAGCTATATTTTTTTCCCAGAAGCACCTATAGGACTTGAAGTGTGTTAGTCCCATCACACACACAGAGCTATATTTTGTTCCCAGAAGCACCTATAGGACTTGAAGTGTGTTAGTCCCATTACACACACAGAGCTATATTTTCTTCCCAGAAGCACCTATAGGACTTGAAGTGTGTTAGTCCCATTCACACAGAGCTATATTTTGTTCCCAGAAGCACCTATAGGACTTGAAGTGTGTTAGTCCCATCACACACAGCTCCTATATTTTCTTGCCAGAAGCACCTACAGGACTTGAAGTGTGTTAGTCCCATTACACACACAGAGCTATATTTTCTTCCCAGCAGCACCTACAGGACTTGAAGTGTGTTAGTCCCATCACACAGAGCTCTATTTTCTTCCCAGAAGCACCTACAGGACTTCTAGTGTGTTAGTGGCATCACACACAGAGCTCCTCTATTTTCTTTGCAGAAGCACCCATAGGACTTGAGTGTGTTAGTGGCATCACACAGAGCTCCTTATATTTTCTTCCCAGAAGCACCCATAGGACTTCTAGTGTGTTAGTGGCATCACACAGAGAGCCTCTATATTCTTTGCAGAAGCACCCATAGGACTTCTAGTGTGTTAGTGGCATCACACAGAGCTCCTATATTTTCTTTGCAGAAGCACCCATAGGACTTCTAGTGTGTTAGTGGCATCACACAGAGCTCCTCTATTTTCTTTGCAGAAGCACCCACAGGACTTCTAGTGTGTTAGTGGCATCACACAGAGCTCCTCTATTTTCTTTGCAGAAGCACCCATAGGACTTCTAGTGTGTTAGTGGCATCACACAGAGCTCCTATATTTCTTCTCAGCAGCACCCACAGGACTTCTAGTGTGTTAGTGGCATCACACAGAGCTCCTCTATTTTCTTTGCATAAGCACCCACAGGACTTCTAGTGTGTTAGTGGCATCACACAGAGCTCCTATATTTTCTTTGCAGAAGCACCCACAGGACTTCTAGTGTGTTAGTGGCATCACACAGAGCTCCTATATTTTCTTGCAGAAGCACCCACAGGACTTCTAGTGTGTTAGTGCATCACACAGAGCTCCTCTATTTTCTTTGCAGAGCACCCACAGGACTTCTAGTGTGTTAGTGGCATCACACAGAGCTCCTCTATTTTCTTTGCAGAAGCACCCATAGGACTTCTAGTGTGTTAGGCATCACACAGAGCTCCTATATTTTCTTCAGAAGCACCCACAGGACTTCTAGTGTTAGTGGCATCACACAGAGCTCCTCTATTTTCTTTGCAGAAGCACCCACAGGACTTCTAGTGTGTTAGTGGCATCACACAGAGCTCCTATATTTTCTTTGCAGAAGCACCCACAGGACTTCTAGTGTGTTAGTGGCATCACACAGAGCTCCTCTATTTTCTTTGCAGAAGCACCCATAGGACTTCTAGTGTGTTAGTGGCATCACACAGAGCTCTTCTATATTTTCTTTGCAGAAGCACCAACAGGACTTCTAGTGTGTTAGTGTCACACAGAGCTCCTCTATTTTCTTTCAGAAGCACCCACAGGACTTCTAGTGTGTTAGTGGCATCACACAGAGCTCCTCTATTTTCTTTGCAGAAGCACCCACAGGACTTCTAGTGTGTTAGTGGCATCACACAGAGCTCCTCTATTTTCTTTGCAGAAGCACCCACAGGACTTCTAGTGTGTTAGTGGCATCACACAGAGCTCCTCTATATTCTTCTCAGAAGCACCCACAGGACTTCTAGTGTGTTAGTGGCATCACACAGAGCTCCTCTATTTTCTTTGCAGAAGCACCCACAGGACTTCTAGTGTGTTAGTGGCATCACACAGAGCTCCTCTATTTTCTTTGCAGAAGCACCCACAGGACTTCTAGTGTGTTAGTGGCATCACACAGAGCTCCTCTATTTTCTTTGCAGAAGCACCCATAGGACTTCTAGTGTGTTAGTGGCATCACACAGAGCTCCTATATTTTCTTCTCAGCAGCACCCACAGGACTACCGACTACAATGGCTGGAAGACCGCCAAGGGGAGGCAGAGCGTGCAGAGCCAAGAACACAGGGCAGGCAGGCTCTGTTTCTAGTGGACGTGGCCGTGGACGTGGACGTGGTCGTGCATCGTCATCAGCACGTGGCCATGGGACACGCGCGTCTTTGTTTTCGGCAGCTGGACATGTGGAGCCGCATCATGCTGAAGGCTTGGTAGAATGGATGACCAAGCCCTCCTCATCCTCCTCATCCTCTCTCACCCAGGCTCAGGGTACTGACAGAGCATCATCAGCCACCCCTTCCCTAGACCCACCATGTCCTCCTGAGGAGTCCCCCGAACTCTTTGAGCACAGTGTTGGGTACATGCTCCAGGAGGATGCCCAACGATTCGAAGGCTCGGATGACGATACCCAGCTTGAGGAATCTGGCAGTACAGTTCCACCAGCTGCAGCTTACTGCCAGGTTTGCTCTAGTGGTGAAGAGGGAGGGGATGATGAGGTCACTGACTCCACGTGGGTGCCTCAAGGGAGAGAGGATGAGGAGGAGGACGAGGAGGAGGAGGATGCGGCGTCACATGTCCAACGAGGCAGGATGCCCCCTGGAGGCCAGGTAGAGGCCAGCACAGCAACTGTACAACACCGCAGAGCTCCGCCTGTGCAGGGCGCTGCCTCTGCACGTTATCAGAAAAGTTCTTTGGTGTGGGCCTTTTTTGAGACGAGTGCAGCAGATCGCACCACTGCTATTTGCAATATTTGTCTCAAGCGTATCTCGCGTGGCCAAAACATCAGCCGCTTGGGCACGACAAGCATGACCAGACATATGGCGACCTGCCATGCAGCTCGTTGGCAGGCACACATAAAAGACCCACACCAAAGAACTAAGCGGACCTCTCCTTGCTCCTCCTCAGCTGGGATCTCCATCCCCACTACACCTTCAGTCCTCTCTGAAAGCTGCTCTGAGAGGACTGAAGGTGTAGAATTCGGTGTGTCACAACCAAGTACTTGCAGTACACCGACGTCCGAATGCAGCAGGCAAATTTCCCTGCCCCAGCTGCTGGACCGTAGAAAGAAGTACACTCCCAGCCATCCACATGCCCAGCGGTTGAATGCTAGCCTTGCTAAATTGCTAGCACTTCAACTGCTGCCTTTTCAGTTGGTAGACTCGGCCCCCTTCCGTGAGTTTGTTCAATGTGCGGTTCCTCAGTGGCAGGTTCCCAAACGCCACTTTTTCTCGCGGAAGGCGATTCCGTCTCTCTACCGGCATGTGGAGGCAATGTCCATGCCTCGCTGGACAGGGCGGTCAGCGGTAAGGTGCATATTACCGCTGACTCATGGTCCAGCAGGCATGGACAGGGACGGTACCTTTCTTTCACGGCCCATTGGGTCACTCTATTGGCAGCTGGGAGGGATGCAGGACAAGGTGCAGTAGTGTTGGAGGTTGTTCCGCCACCACGCCTCCAAAACGCGACTACTGCTACTGTTGTGACACACCTCTCTCCTCCACCCCCTCCTCTTCTTCTTCCTCCAGTGCTCTGTCCTTGGAACCAGCGGTGCTCCGTAGGCGTACAAGGGGCTACGCAAGTACGCAGGCAAAAAGATGCCATGCCGTGCTTGCGCTGGTGTGTTTGGGGGACAGGAGCCACACTGGGCCAGAGGTTCTGGCAGCTCTGCAGGGGCAGGCCGAGAGGTGGTTGACGCCACGTCAGCTTAAGCCAGGAATGGTCGTTTCTGACAATGGCACCAACCTCCTCTCCGCCCTGCGACAGGGGCAGCTCACCCATGTGCCCTGTATGGCTCACGTCCTCAACCTGGTGGTGCAGCGTTCTTGGGCAGGTTCCCAGGCTTACAGGATGTCCTGAGGCAGGCCAGGAAAGTCTGTGTGCATTTCCGCCGATCTTATAATGCCAGTGCTCGGCTGACTGAGCTGCAAAAGGAGCTGAACCTGCCCAAGAACCGCCTAATATCTGACATGCCCACCAGGTGGAACTCAACGTTGGCCATGCTGCAGCGACTGCACACGCAGCAGAGGGCCATCAATGAGTACCTTTGCGACTACGGCACCAGGACAGGGTCAGGGGAGCTTGGTTTTTTTTCCCCACGTCAGTGGAGCATGATCAGGGATGCATGCACTGTCCTCTCACCATTTGAGAGGCCACGAGGATGGTGAGCAGTGACAGTGCATGCATCAGTGACACTGTCCCTCTTGTCCACCTGTTGGAGCATACGCTGCGTGGGATAATGGACAGGGCACTTGAGGCAGAACAGAGGCAGGAAGAGGAGGACTTCCTTGCCTCTCAAGGCCCCCTTTATCCGGACAGTGTTCCTTCTGTCCCACCCATCACACAGGAAGAGGATGAGGAGGAGGAGGAGGAGGAGGAGGAGGAGGATTGTGTGAGCATGGAGGTGGAGCCTGGCACTCAGCATCAGCAGCAGCAGTCTTTTAGGGATGATGTACAGTCCCAACAAGCCAGTGGACTTGTACGTGGCTGGGAGGAGGTGGCTGGCGATCATGTCATCCTCAGTGACCCAGAAGACTCCGGACCGAATGCCTCAGCTAACCTACGCTGCATGGCCTCCCTGATCCTGCAAAGCCTGCGGAAGGATCCTCGTGTTCTTCGGATCAAGGAGAGGGACCATTACTGGCTGGCCACTCTCCTTGATCCGCGGTACAAGGGTAAGGTTGCGGACCTTATCTTGCCGTCGCAGAGGGAGCAGAGGATGAGACATCTCAGGGAGGCCTTGCAGAAAGGTCTGTGCAACGCGTTCCCAGAAACTGGGAGGCTACAAACTCCTGGTCCTGGGCGACGAGTTGCTGAGGCTTCGGTCAGTGGCAGAAGGAGCGGTGGGGAAGGTGGACGTCTGACCGATGCGTTCAGACAATTTTTTAGTCCGCAGCCCCAAGGTATGATCGGTTCCAGCAACCATCGCCAGCGTCTGATATACATGGTGCAGGAATACCTTGGGCAAGGTCAGACTTGGACACCTTTCCCACCGAAAATCCTCTGGCTTACTGGGTCCTGAGGATGGATCACTGGCCAGAGCTTGCACAGTATGCAATTGAGCTACTGGCCTGTCCTGCCTCCAGCGTTCTTTCCGAACGCACATTCAGTGCTGCTGGAGGATTTGTGACTGATCATAGGGTGCGCCTGTCCACCGCCTCGGTTGATCGACTGACATTCATCAAAATGAATCAGTCTTGGATCACCACCAGCTACCAGGCACCTGAGGCGGATATAACCGAATAATTTTTAATGTCACATCCCTTCAAGACTGCCTATGCTGATGCTGAGTGACTGTCCTCTTATGTTCACTGACTATCCTCTTCCTCCTCCTCAATGATCCATGCCACCACACCAGTGCCTAAGGCACAATTTTTCAGCCCCTGTTTAACAGGGGCGTGTACTTACAATTTTTTAAAAAAAAATGCTTCGCAACACGTGTGACTGCTGTGCTCCAAGTACAGTCTCTGTGAGGGCCGTGTTGCAGTGTTGTGGCACCAGCACCAGTGCCTAAGGCACAATTTTTCAGCCCCTGTTTAACAGGGGCGTGTACTTACAATTTTTAAAAAAAAAATGCTTCGCAACACGTGTGACTGCTGTGCTCCAAGTACAGTCTCTGTGAGGGCCGTGTTGCAGTGTTGTGGCACCAGCACCAGTGCCTAAGGCACAATTTTTCAGCCCCTGTTTAACAGGGGCGTGTACTTACAATTTTTTAAAAAAAATGCTTCGCAACACGTGTGACTGCTGTGCTCCAAGTACAGTCTCTGTGAGGGCCGGTTGCAGTGTTGTGGCACCAGCACCAGTGCCTAAGGCACAATTTTTTTCAGCCCCTGTTTAACAGGGCGTGTACTTACAATTTTTTAAAAAAATGCTTCGCAACACGTGTGACTGCTGTGCTCCAAGTACAGTCTCTGTGAGGGCCGGTTGCAGTGTTGTGGCACCACCACCAGTGCCTAAGGCACAATTTTTCAGCCCCTGTTTCAGGGGCGTGTAATTACAATTTTTGAAAAAAATGCTTCGCAACACGAGTGACTGCTGTGCTCCAAGTACAGTATCTGTGAGGGCTTGCAGTCTTGTGGCACCAGCACCAGTGCCTAAGGCACAATTTTTCTGCCCCTGTTTAACAGGGGCGGGTAATAACAAATCTTGATCTAATATCTCACAGCAGGGCCCATTCCTGCGCCCACCAAGAGTAACATTGAGGGCCTGCAGTCGTGTGGCAACACCGTCCACCACCACCGCCACCAAGGCCCAATTTTTCTGCCCTGTTCATCAGGGGCTTGCAATTACAAATCTTATCTAATAACTCACAGCAGGGCCCATTCCTGCGCCCACCAAGAGTAACTATGAGGGCCTACAGTCTTGTTGCAACACCGTCCACCACCACCGCCAAAGGCCAAATTTTTCTGCCCTGTTCATCAGGTGCTTGCAATTACAAAATCTTGATCTAATAACTCACATCAGGGCCCATTCCTGCGCCCACCAAGAGTAACTGTGATAGCTTACAGTCTTGTGGCAAAACCGTCCACCACCACCACCCCCACCCCCAATTTTTCTGCCCTGTTCAACATGTGCATGCAATTACAAATCTTGATCTATTAACTCACAGCAAGGCCCATTCCTGTGCCCACCAGTCTAGTGGCTACACCAACATCTAATAGGGCAAATTTCTGCTGAGTATATACCCCAGGCCCCTACTTTCAAACATCCTACTTACAAACGACTCCTACTTGCAAATGGAAAGAGAAAACAGGCAGTGAGAGGAAATCTACCCCTAGGAAGGGAAATTCTATCCTGTTTTATTTAATTTGGGAAAAAGGTATCTCCACTCTACTGATACTTTATCACCAATCCATGTTTCAATTAAAACCCCACTTTTCCAAAAACATTTGTCATTGGGACGTAAAGTGAGGTGACATGTTCTAACAGATGTGCAAAGACAGCAAATGTTACAGGGTGATAACCCCTCCCTATGTTCTCCAAAAAGCTTAAAAAATAGATTTTTTGTGGGATGGAGCTACACTTCTTAATTTACCTGTTCAGATTCTACTTAAGAACAAACCTAAAGCCGCAAGTGGTTTTAAATGGCTTCTTTTTTTTTCCTTTACAAATGTCATTTTGTGCAAGACAGTTCTAAACACGGGAACACACATGCCACTTCACAGGCATACTTTAGACACCCCCCAGGTACCATATTTAACGGAAAATTTCACTTTTTTTTTTCACTTTAATCATCATTAAAATGACTGCTCCCGAAAAAACGTTAGTTTTTAAATGTTCTTTTTGCATTGATATATGTCCCCTGGGGCTGACCCGGGTCCCCAAACCTGTTTTATGACATTAACATGCATATTGGCCGTTGTAATTAGCACTTTTGATTTCGAACGTTCGCGTCCATTATAACGTATAGGGTTCGAAAATTCGCGCGAACTTTCGGTCCTTTCGAAGGTTCTGGTGCGAACCGAACCCGGGGGTGTTCGGCTCATCCCTACTCCTGAGTAGTAATGCCGAAATAGAATTAACCTTTACAGTAAAACCATATCTCTGTACCCTCTTTCCTTATATTCTGTGACCTTCAAAATCACCAATATTATATATAACTTGTGTGTGTTTATCAGAAACCTTTATCAATTAAAATTTAATTAAAATATAATTAACTCAAAAACTTCTAACACTAGGGATTACTAGAGGGATTACTCTCTAGTACACTCTTAATATTCTAGAATTGATCATATTTTGTTAGACTATCAGCTCTTAGAAGGGTTATTAAGGGCAGAAATAAAATCGATTACCCTCTCAGACCATTCCCCAGTTGAAGTTGTCTTGGAGTTAAAGGACATCCTGGCCAGACAGAGGTCTTGGAAATTAGAAGAATCCCTTTTATATGACCCTAGTATAATTGGTGATCTAGAGAAGGAAATTGATTTACTTTTAAAGAAAATAATAGAGAAAATATCGGCCGATTGTGCTCTGG
>JAQSEC010002550.1:0-22506 GCA_028564925.1 Lithobates sylvaticus | reverse complement strand
TCCAGCGATGCAGCCGCATGGAGCCTCGCTCCTCTCCCCCTCCTCTCCTCGGTGCCTCCATTGAAACTGTGGGCACCCGGCCTTGACAGCTTGTGGCCCGTAGGCGGAAGCAGGAAGTGGGACAGGAAGTCCCACTCAAAACTAAGCACCCACTCCCCCCCAAAAAAAATTACATGCCAAATATGGCATGTAAGGGGACGAGAAGTGCTTAAAGCGGAACTCCGCTTAAATAAGAAATTTCTTACAAGTGCATGCTTGTAAAAAGAACAATACATAAAAAAAAAGAAGAATAAAGAAAAAATTAGATTAGAAATGTTATTCTATCTAGGTAAAAAGATCAAACAGATACAGTATCTCACAAAAGTGAGTACCCCTCTCACATTTTTGTAAATATTTTATTATATCTTTTCATGTGACAACACTGAAGAAATTACACTTTGCTACAATGTAAAGTAGTGAGTGTACAGCTTGTATAACAGTGTAAATTTGCTGTCCCTTCAAAATAACAACACACAGCCATTAATGTCTAAACCGCTGGCAACAAAAGTGAGTGCACCCCTAAGTGAAAATGTCCAAATTGGGCCCAAAGTGTTAATATTTTGTGTGGCCACCTTTATTTTCCAGAACTGCCTTAATCCTCTTGGGCATGGAGTTCACCAGAGCTGCACAGGTTGCCACTGGATTCCTCTTCCACTCCTTCATGATGACAATCAGGGTTTAGGTCTGGAGAAATGCTTGGTCGGTCCACCACCTTTACCTTCAGCTTCTTTAGCAAGTCAGTGGTCATCTTGGAGGTGTGTTTGGGGTCGTTATCATTTTGCAATACTGCCCTGCGGCCCAGTCTCCGAAGGGAGGGGATCATGCTCTGCTTCAGTATGTCACAGTACATGTTGGCATTCATGGTTCCCTCAATGAACTGTATCTCCCCAATGCCGGTGATGTGCCGAATACTGTCCCCCGTCGGATAGTGTCCGCCCTGTACTGCGCTTGCGCAGTACAGAGGACAAGGAGACGCTGAAGCTCTCCGAAGATGAACGGTGCCTGCGCCGTGAGTCCAGGTTCAAGCCCCACCATCCAAGTGGACATAGAGTTAGAATAAAAAATAGCCGAGCAAAGCGAGGCTGTGCCCGAAGCGCATGGGGCCCTGTTACTATGTGCTACCGTATGTCCACTTGGATGGTGGGGCTTGCACCTGGACTCAGTGCACAGGCGCCGTTCTTCTTCTGAGACTTTCAGAGTCTCCTTGTCCTCCGTACTGCGCAAACGCTGCGCCTGTGCAGTACGGGGTGGACACTATCCGATGGCCGGACAGTTTTTGGCAGAACACCGGCAGCACTCATGCAGCCCCAGGTCATGACACTCCCACCACGCTTGACTGTAGGCAAGACACACTTATCTTTGTACTCTTCACCTTGTTGCCGCCACACACGCTTGACACCATCTGAACCAAATAAGTTTATCTTGGTCTCATCAGACCACAGGACATGGTTCCAGTAAATGTCCTTAGTCTGCTTGTCTTCAGCAAACTGTTTGCGGGCTTTCTTGTGCATCATCTTTAGAAGAGGCTTCCTTCTGGGACGACAGGATACAGACCAATTTGATGCAGTGTGGTGCATATGGTCTGAGCACTGACAGGCTGCCCCCCCCTCCCCACACTTCAACCTCTGCAGTAATGCTGGCAGCATTAATACATCTATGGATATAACACTGAGCACGTGCACTCAACTTCTTTGGTCTACCATGGTGAGGCCTGTTTTGAGAGGAACCTGTCCTGTTAAACCACTGTATGGTCTCCGTGATGCAGCTCAGTTTCAGGGTTTTGGCAATCTTCTTATAGCCTAGGTCATCTTTATGTAAAGCAACAATTCTTTTTTTCCGATCCTCAGAGAGTTCTTTGCCACGAGGTGCCATGTTGAACTTCCAGTGACCAGTATGAGAGAGTGAGTGCGATAACACCAAATTTAACACACCTGCTCCCCATTCACACCTGAGACCTTGTAACACTAACAAGTCACATGACAACGGGGAGGAACAATGGCTAATTGGACCCAATTTGGACATTTTCACTTAGGGATGTACTTACTTATGTTGCCAGTGGTTTAGACATTAATGACTGTGTGTTGAGCTATTTTGAGGGGACATCAAATTTACACTGTTATACAAGCTGTACACTCACTACTTTACATTGTAGCAAAGTGTCATTTCTTCAGTGTTGTCACATGAAAAGATATAGTAAAATACTCACAAAAATGTGAGGGGTGTACTCACTTTTGTAAGATACTGTATCTGACTTGCATACGTGACTCAACCACTAAAATATCCTTTTTAAGAAAGACCATTCTATTAAGATGCAGACCTGTATCCCTTGAAGAGCGTGTTTATGCATTCTGAAAAGAAAGGGAAGATATCGCCAGCAGTGACTCAAGGGAAAACTACAGCTATTGGGAAAAGACCATCAATTCTTCCATATCGATCAGTCTGTCACTAGTTGGATGAGGAGGCGATAATCTAATGTCTATGGGGACCTCTAGTCTAGCTCTTTAGGATCTATTTTTAGGCACATTTATTTGCGTACCTTCTGTTGCTTGCATTGCACTGCATTCAGCTCCTGACCTATATATGCACATCATCTGCATGCACTATCATCCAGAAGAGGGTAAGCTAGCAGGCGGAGGAAAGGGCTTGCAGTTCCAGACCTCTCAATTACAGCCTAATACAATCAGGTTACAATTTCAGTCTTGAAATAATATAATGTTTATTAAATTAGCCTTGTTTTGGTCTGCTGGACTCTTCAAACCAGCTGCCTGTGCCTTGATCTCACTGGGTGTCAGGAATTTCCACCTAGACATCTATGTGGCTAAAACCTGGCACACCGGCAGCATTTGGGAGAGTTGGGGATTCAGAGGGGGGTGTCATTTACATCCCTTCCTTCAGTCACGCGTCTCACTTCATTACCTTGGACTTTCCTTAAAGGGCTCATTTACACCGTATACAGTTGAATGATTTTTAAATTTTTAAACACACTACAAATGCCTTTGGAAGAAAAATGAATGTCCTTCAATGAGCCCAGTTTACACCACTGCAGTGCTGTCATGTGCGTTTAAATAAAGTTGCTTCATTTGTTCCCATTGGAATGCAAGACAAGGTCCTGCAAAAGCATGTAAATGCAAGTCTCAGTAGAAAAGAAAATGCACTACAGGCGTGGCCTGGACATGGCTGAGTGAGGACGCAAGTCTACAGAGCTCCCGGCCCGACCCGTCCTAAACCAGCTTTAAAGCGACGAAAACACCGCCCAAACGACCCGGGATGTACTCGGCTGGAAAGCGGAGAGCCCAAAACATAAAACGCGGAACCCCGAACCCGAGGAAGACCGAAGACATTCAGAGGTACCTCACCAACCCCAGGGCCTCACCGGTCCCCAAGATGGCGGACGCCACGAGGCACAGCACACAGAGCGCCATGAGTGCGCCGACCTCCCCTACCCGGAGTTCACCCGTGCGAGCCCCGGACAACGAGTACACCTTCCCAGACATGTTCCGGTCTAACCCTAACCCACAGGAAAGTCAGCCGAATCACTCCCCGCTGACGCTGAGGGCAGACGCCGAATTAAGAGCGCTGCTGCAGGCCCTACCTTCGAGGGCAGACATTGAGGCGATCGTCGGCAAAACAGAGGCGACTCTACGGCAGGACATGACTGTGCTGAGACAAGAGGTCCAAGCCCTTACGGACCGAGTAGGGACCGGAGAGGAGACCATGTCCACGATGGAGCGAAGGCTAGCAGCTGTAGAGGCAACGCAAACGGCACAAGCAGACATGCTGAGAGCCCAGCAGCTGAGGTTGGAGGAGGCCGAGGACCGCAGCAGACGCAACAACCTCAGGATACGTGGTCTCCCAGAGGCAACGGGCTCCGAGGACCTAATAGAAACCACCCTGGCTATATTTAGGGAAGTCTCAGGAGATCAATACCCAGCCAACCTATCCTTTGACCGGATCCACAGGGCCTTGGGCCCCCGCTCACCGGACACCGACAGACCGAGGGACGTGATCTGCAGGATACATCAATACGCCCATAAAGAAACGATCCTGCGAGCGGCATGGGAGAAGAGGAACGTATCGTTCGACGGAGCCGAAATCAAAATAATGCCGGACCTTTCCAGACAAACTCTGCAACGGAGAGCCCTTCTCAAGCCACTACTATCAGCAGCACGAGACGCGGGCCTGACCTACAGATGGGGTTTCCCCATCTCTGTAACTTTCAAAAAGGCACAGCACGCTCTCACCCTCCGGACACCAGCGGACCTCCCGGCACTATTTGAATTCCTGGAAACCGACCCTATAGACGTTCCGGATTGGCTGCAGATTCTCCAGAATCCCCCCTCAAGAACCGGACCAGCAAGAGTGAGAAGAGCGGGATCCCCGAGGCCCCAGAGGAACAGGAACAGACAGCGGTACATACCTGGAGGCGCACCGAGAGAAGACTAAAGAATGCCGATCGCCACCCCACACGAACAACACACGGTACCCCGACTACAGAGTCTCTCCCACCACAGCGGTTGGTGCCCACCGAACACCCTCCCTCACCTGAGGTAAGCGACTCTTACATATTCACCCCACCGCCCGGCCCACCGGCTCTGCTTACCCCCCCTCACCTGCCATTTGACTTTTTGTTTTTTGTTTTTTTTGTCTTATGCCCCCCTGACTTTCCGGATCCCGGGCAAACCCTGAGACCAGGATTGGCCTTCCTCTGAGGCATCCCGCATTAGAGCAGGGGCGAGGAGACCCCCCCCTCACACGATGGATACCTGGCCAGGTCACTGGGGTGTTACGGAGGGGGAGGGGGGCTGGTTGAGAGCTACACCATCACCCAAGAAAACTCCATTCCTAGGGGACTAAACCTAGAGACGCTCGCAACCCTTGAGAGCGAGGACAAACAATACCTCACGAACCGCCAGAAGGAATGATGGATGTAACACCATACACAGGGATAGTAACCCCCAGAAGGGGGCAAAAGAGACACATGCCCGGGGGAATGGTTGCCACGGGAGAAGTGGGGAGGCGGGAGGGCTCAACTGGTAAACAGGGAGGGCACAGGGGGATGCATATATGCCATAAAGTAAGGGGTAATGTGTTCCGAAGGGTACCAACCTGGTTGTCACATGATTCTACAGAAAAAGTCCCCCCTTGACCCCCCCCAAAAAAAAAAAAAAAAAAACAAAAGGGAAACCAGGGGGGACTTCAAGGAGACACAAGGGTACATTATACTTCTAAATGGGGTTTGTTATACTTGTTATACTTGTTTTACATGGTTTACAGGTTTCTGGTTTTATATTGCACTAATGATGGATGTAAAGTTATATTGTTCTATTACGTAGAATGAACAAGAGCACTGGGTTACACATCTAAAACACCAAGCTGGAGAGGATGGGTTCGGACCCGGGGGTTCTACCCTGGTCTACTCCATCCTCTACCCCCCAATAGGACGGAGCGGATATCCTAGCAGCGACTAGGATACGCTTCACTGCAAAGTTATTTTGATTTGCACTTAGTCAACTAAACGGATAGATCTTAGTTATCTACCCGTTTGGTCGTAAGGAGGTGAACTCCACCTCGCTATATCTTTCTCTATCTTTCTTCCTTCTCACTTTCTCTTTTGACCTCTCTCCGCACCCCCCCCACCCCCACCCATCACACCCCAAACCTCCCTCAAAACCCCTCCCCCACCCAAAACACAATGGACACAATTAATATCTACTCATTAAATGCCAAGGGATTAAATATACCCGAAAAAAGACGAATGTTAATAAACGACCTTAAAAGAGCCCAAACTGATGTGGCATTTATACAAGAAACTCATTTTAGAACAGGTAACCCTACATGCCTCCAAGGCAGATTCTTCCCACACACATACCATGCCACCAACACGGAGGCCAAATCTAAGGGGGTTTCCATACTAATATCGGGAACAGTCCCATGGACAAACAGCGCTACACTAGCGGACACCTCAGGCAGGTACCTATTTATTAAAGGCACACTACGAGGCACGAAAGTGACCCTGGCCACTATATATGCCCCTAATGACCGACAAGACCTCTTCCTAAACCGTACGCTGAAATTACTTAGTGACTTTAGAGAAGGCCAGCTGATACTGGGAGGGGATTTCAACATACCCCTGACCCCGACATTGGACACATCTTCCAAAACCTCATCAATACGCAAAGGTATACATAAGCGGATAACACAAATCTTACATGACAACCAACTTATAGACACATGGAGACTCCTCCACACAGGGGAAAGAGATTACACTTTCTTCTCGGCTCCACATAAAGTGTATTCAAGGATAGACTACTACTTTGTCCCACATAACCAGCTAGAGGCGATTCAGAAAGCCGAGATAGGGAATATTACGTGGTCAGACCACGCCCCCATAACCATGCGGTACTGCCTATCATCGACCCAGACCTCCAGATCTAGATTCTGGAGACTGAACGAAAGCCTTCTACAAATACCCGACGTCCTGACAGACGTACAGAAGGAAATAAAACAATATTTCCAAATCAACAACACTGAAGACTGTGACCCAGGTATTCTCTGGGAGGCACATAAGACAGTGGTTAGAGGGATATTGATCAAACACGGGACACACATTAAAAAGAAAAAAGAACAACTTCTACTTGACCTCTTACAGAAGATACACATAACGGAATCACAACACAAAAAGACCCCGGTCCCCTCAATAGAAATAGAACTAGTGACCCTTAGAAAACAAGTCGTAGACCTACTAGAATATAGGGCCAAGGCGGCACTACAGCGGTGCAAGAAAATATCATACGAATCGGGAAACAAGTGCGGGCGACAACTGGCCAGGGCGGTTAAAACCCAACGACTCAACACATACATCCCGCAGATAGTGAACACAAGAGGACAGAAAAAGACCACACCAACCCAAATAGCAGAAGAATTTAGGGAGTACTATGCCACTCTGTACAACCTTCCAAAGGGCTCACAGACAGAAAACACACTACGGGACTACATCACAGCCGCACAGATCCCCCAACTCCCCCCAGAAGCCAGGACGGAACTCGAAGCTCCCATCACATTAGAGGAACTACAGCAGGCAATAGGGGGAACGAAGCCAGGCAAAGCACCAGGCCCCGATGGGTTTACCCTGCAATATTTCCAGACCCTACTGCCACTACTAGGTACACACATGCTGAAAATGTTCAACAGTCTAGGAGAAGGGAAAATGCCGCCCAAAGACACCCTGAGGGCACATATATCTCTAATATCGAAAGAGGACAAAGACCCCGCGGCATGCGGCAGCTACAGGCCCATTTCGCTCCTAAACACGGACCTGAAATTGTTTACTAAGATTATGGCCAACAGATTGACCCAGTTTATGCCAGACCTAATACACCTGGACCAAGTGGGTTTATCCCGGCCCGCGAGGCTAGGGATAACACCACAAAAGTGATAAATCTTATACATACAGTCACCGAATCCAAAACCCCGTGCGTACTTCTCAGCACAGATGCTGAGAAGGCGTTCGACCGGGTGAACTGGGAGTTCATGACGTCAGTACTCAGACACATAGGCTTAGGAAATAGAATGATGCACTGGATTCGTAGCATCTACTCCATACCCACAGCACAGGTAAAGGCCAATGGCATTCTGTCGGGCACATTCCCAATTACGAACGGGACTAGACAAGGCTGCCCACTGTCCCCCCTTCTATATGCCCTGGTATTGGAGCCCTTTCTATGTACAGTGAGATCCAACCCCGACATCACTGGGGTGACAATAAACAAATCCCAATACAAAATAGCTGCGTATGCAGATGACCTCATGTTCGTACTCACCAACCCTGCGATCTCGTTACCTAACCTCCTCAGAGAGTTTGACAAATACGGACAACTAGCCAACCTAAAAATTAACTTCGACAAGTCAGAAGCGATGGGACTTAACTTACCACCAAAGAGCTCAGAGCTACTGAAGTCACAATTCAAATTTAAGTGGTCAGATTCATCCCTTAAATATCTAGGTACCCAGATCCCCAAAGACCTAAAGCGTATCTTCGAGCTAAACTTCCCACCACTACTGACTAGAACTAAATCGTTACTGGAGGACTGGACCAAAGGGCTTCACTCATGGTTCGGCAGATGCAACTTACTCAAAATGACAATACTCCCCAAGTTCCTATACCTATTCCAAGCACTGCCGATTCAGATCCCACCCCATTACTTTAGGCAAATACACTCCATCTTCACCAAATTTGTATGGAAAAATTCGAAACCGAGACTGCGCAGACAATACCTTACACTACCCAAAACACAGGGAGGCCTGGCACTCCCAGACTTGAAAAACTATTACAGGGCGGTACATCTGGGTAGAATCATCGACTGGAACAGACACGACAAAAATAAAATGTGGGTACAACTGGAACAGGCACAATGCCTACCCTCGTTAAAAGGGGCGGTATGGTGCTATGACAGGTTGCCCCCTATAATTAAAGCACACCCCACCATAGGAACGACACTGAAGATAGGGACATCCACCTTACTACTAACACCCATATCCACAGAAAACTCACCTCTGTATCCAATTTTAGGCAATCCCGCATTCCCACCCGGAATGGAACAAGAGGGATATGAGACACTAACTAGAATAGGCAGAGACCGAGCACTACATTTTTTGGTAAACGAGACATGGCCCTCCATTGAATCTCTCATGGACGAGGCAGGGCTTTTCAAACTACCGTTCTGGAAAGCATTGAGACTACACCACTTCCTGCACTCAATCCCACGACCAGCACAGTTCAACCGGGCTTTGACGACCTTTGAAAGGTACTGTACGGAAGAGGGACCACTACCTCAAGTACTGTCCAAAACATACGCCCTACTCAACTCCCCGATAGAAACCCCCGACCTGACCTTCATAAATAAATGGGAGACGGAGCTAGGGTACACGTTCTCCAACGCCCAAAGACAAGCGATCATTAGATTTTCCCTACAGTCAACCATCTGTACAAAACTGCAAGAACTCAACTACAAAATTCTTACCAGGTGGTACTTTACCCCTGATAAATTACACAAGTACTTCCCTGACACGTCAGACAGATGTTGGAGATGCCAAACAGATAAGGGGACTCTCCTCCATGTCTTTTGGTCCTGCCCTCTGCTAGCAAGCTACTGGTCCTCAGTCCGAGAGATCATACAGAAATTCACGGACCACCCGATCAGTGACGACCCAGCCTTTATATTACTGCACGCCACTACAATACCAGCTAAAAAATACAAAAAAATGATTATAAGGCACTTACTGAATGCAGCCAAATCCTGCATCCCTCTCTTATGGAAAAAGAGAGTACCGCCAACGATAGGGCTGTGGTTACGCAGAGTGGAGGAGATCAAGAGACTGGAGGACCTAGTCCTCACAGCACAGAACAAGCAGGAACAACACTCACAGACATGGATGTTATGGAACATGTACATATTCTCTGAAGAAGGAATGGCCCTTTTGGCTACTTAATGAACAATAAAACCAGACTAAAACACAGTAAGCTAATCCCCCCCCCTGGACCCCTCTCCCCTCCTACCCCCCCCAACTACCTTCTCCCCCTCCCCGAGCCCTCCCCATCTCTTTCTTACTTTCTTCTTTCTAGCCTTTCTAATCTCTACACTCCAATCTCCACATACGGCACAATTCTACGAATAAAGATAGGACAAGCTGCCGAAAGTCCACACTGAGCTCTCGCTACAAAGAGCTACAAAGAGGAAGCCCGGTTCCAGTTAAAGAAACCGAAACACCGCCCACACCAGGGGCCTAATAGTGGAGTGGGCCACTGGGTTGCTGGGAGGCACTGACAACGGGACTGACATACTGTAAGCCAAAGTGTATACAATGTTGTTGTTGTGTAAAAGCATTGTAATCCTTGCACAAGACATGTCCAATTGTGCCTATCTGTCTTTTACCTTTTCTCTGTCTTTCTTTGTTTAAAATAAATAAAAATCATATTTGAAAAAAAAAAAGAAAATGCACTACAAATGTGACAAAAATGCACTAAAAAATGTGACAAAAATGCACTAAAAAATGTGACAAAAATGCACTACAAATGTGACAAAAATGTACTACAAATGTGACAAAAATGCACTAAAAAATGTGCCTAAATGCACTACAAATGTGACAAAAATGCACTACAGATGTGACAAAAATGCACTAAAAAATGTGACAAAAATGCCATGCAAATGTGACAAAAATACACTGTAAATGCATTACAAACAATGCAAGTGTTCATTCACACCAGAATGGTGCATTTGTGAGCACATTCCCAATGCGTGGCAACCAAAAAGAAAAATGGTTCCCCCCATGAATGCAATTCACACCAGCATGCTGCATTGCATTTGCCCAGTGCTGGAAAAAAAGAAAGTACAACATGCACTACTTTTTATCAGTGCAACGCAACACATTCAAATGCAAGCAAATGTGCACAAGCGCGCACAAACGCACATAAACGCAATGCACTGGAAGGCGCATCAAGGAAAACAAGGCAAAGAAAAACAAAAAACAATGGAGTTGATTTACTGAAACTGGAGAGTGCAAAATCTGAAGCAGCTCTGCATAGAAACCAATCAGCTTCCAGGTTTTTTTTTTTCCCTACAAAACCTAATTGAAAAATCTAAAGTTAGAAGCTGACTGGATTCTATGCAGAGCTGCATCAGATTTTGCACTCTCCAGTTTTAGTAAATCAACCCCAATGAATGTAAAACACATGTCAGCGCATTACAAAAAACGCATTGCCATGTGCATGCATTACGGTGTGAATGAGTCCTTATTGCACATGTGGAATCGCAGTGATTGCAGGGACTGAGGCAGCTGGGTAGGATGGAGGGGGAGATTAAGGAGCTAGCAAATGCAGATGGTGGAGCCACAGTTTTACCACCCCTCACCACCCATCTTAAATCAAAGAGGCTATAAAATTGCAGCAGCTGCAATGCTTTGCATCCTGACCGTGGCTTGTTGAGTTAACAGGCGTCACTGCCTGTCAATTTTGTAACCACAAGCTAAATGATTGGCTTGTTGTATGTTCATTCCTTTAAAAAAAGAAAAACAAATAGTCATTCAGGAGGTGGCAGGACCATCTCCTGAACTTAAAGCAGAACTTTACTTTCTCAGTCAACAATGACAATTTTTAATCCCTATGCTGCTAGCATTAGTAGGTTAGCTAGGAAAGACTGTCATATTTAGTTTATATTTCTTCAGTTACTAGACACCTAGACAAATGATAGCATACACCCCAGGAGTCTTCTGGAGGGGAGGAGGGGTTTTCTCAGTTGAGAACAACCTCCTGCCTGCATGCCTGAGCTAAGGGCAGATGGATTCCCAGGAAGTAAATGCTACACGAAGCATCTGCCATTATTCAAAAAGGCCACAGCCAGAGTTGCTAGGGGGTATTTTCTTAGCAAAATAAAGCATGGAGACATGGATGGATGGGGGAGTTTGCTTTGAATATTAAAAATGAATTAAATAGTGTTTTGATTTGTGATGATCAGATACAGTTTAGTTCCACTTTAAGGAAGCTGCTGCTTAGCCACCTTCTGAAAAGCAATTTATCGTAGATTGATTTGCAGAGAATGTTGCAGTGTGAACTTAGCGCAAGGGTTCTGTACTCCTAGGTGCTTCCTCTGAATGTGTCTTCTGCCTTCTATTCTAGTGTGACGCAATCAGAAGCTGGCAGGGAAAGGTTTACTGACTAACCTGTGCATCCCATGCCATCACTTTACTTAGGCACTCTGAGTTTTCACCGGAACAGAAGTCAATATGGATCAATGACAATCGCAAATATTGCGACAAGTACTAGTACCGTTACCTTTTATCAAATCCCATCTACAGACATCCCTTCTATTATATCCCATCTACAGGCATCCCTTTTATTATATCCCATCTACAGGCATCCCTTCTATTATATCCCATCTACAGACATCCCTTTTATTATATCCCATCTACAGACATCCCTTCTATTATATCCCTTCTACAGGCATCCCTTCTATTATATCCCATCTACAGGCATCCCTTATATTATATCCCATCTACAGGTATCCCTTCTATTATATCCCTTCTACAGGCATCCCTTCTATTATATCCCATCTACAGGCATCCCTTATATTATATCCCATCTACAGGCATCCCTTCTATTATTCCCTTCTACAGGCATCCCTTCTATTATATCCCGTCTACAGGCATCCCTTCTATTATATCCCAGGCATCCCTTCTATTACCCTTCTACAGGCATCCCTTCTATTATATCCCATCTACAGGCATCCCTTCTATTATATCCCATCTACAGGCATCCCTTCTATTATATCCCATCTACAGGCATCCCTTCTATTATATCCCATCTACATCCCTTCTATTATATCCCATCTACAGGCATCCCTTCTATTATATCCCATCTACAGGTATCCCTTCTACAGGTATCCCTTATATTATATCCATCTACAGGTATCCCTTCTATTATATCCCATCTACAGGCATCCCTTCTATTATATCCCATCTACAGGCATCCCTTCTATTATATCCCTATCTACAGGCATCCCTTCTATTATATCCCATCTACAGGTATCCCTTATATTATATCCCATCTACAGGTATCCCTTATATTATATCGCATCTACAGGTATCCCTTCTATTATATCCCATCTACAGGCATCCCTTCTATTATATCCCATCTACAGGCATCCCTTCTATTATATCCCATCTACCTTCAGGCATCCCTTCTCTATTTCTATTAAATACCATCTACAGGCATATCCCATCTACAGGCATATCCCATCTACAGGCATCCCTTCTATTATATCCCATCCTACAACAGGCATATCTACAGGCATCCCTTATATCCCCCTTCTATCTACAGGTATCCCTTATATTATATCCATCTACAGGTATCCCTTCTATTATATCCCATCTACAGGCATCCCTTATATTATATCCCATCTACAGGCATCCCTTATATTATATCCCATCTACAGGTATCCCTTATATTATATCCCATCTACAGGCATCTACAGGCATCCCTTCTATTATATCCCCCATCTACAGGCATCCCTTCTATTATATCTACAGGCATCCCTTCTATTATATCCCATCATCTACAGGCATCCCTTCTATTATATCCCTTCTACAGGCATCTTATATTATATCTACAGGCATCCCTTCTATTAAATACCATCTACAGGCATCCCTTCTATTATATCCCATCTACAGGCATCCTTCTAAATACCATCTACAGGCATCCCCATCTACAGGCTATTATATCCCATCTACAGGCATCCCTTCTATTATATCCCATTCTACAGGCATTAAATCCCTACAGGCATTCTATTATATCCCATCTACAGGCATCCCTTATATTATATCCCATCTACAGGCATCCCTTCTATTATATCCCATCTACAGGCATCCCTTCTATTATATCCCATCTACAGGTATCCCTTATATTATATCCCATCTACAGGCATCCCTCTTTATATTATATCCCATCTACAGGCATCCCTTCTATTATATCCCATCTACAGGCATCCCTTCTTATATTATATCCCATCTACAGGCATCCCTTCTATTATATCCCATCTACAGGCATCCCTTATATTATATCCCATCTACAGGTATCCCTTCTATTATATCCCCATCTACCCCTTCTATTATACCATCTACAGGCATCCCTTCTATTAAATATCCATCTACAGGCATCCCTTCGATTAAAAACCATCTACAGGCATCCCTTCGATTATATCCCATCCCTTCTATTATATCCCATCTACAGGTATCCCTTCTATTAAATACCATCTACAGGCATCCCTTCTATTATATCCCATCTACAGGTATCCCTTCTATTAAATACCATCTACAGGCATCCCTTATATTATATCCCATCTACAGGCATCCCTTATATTATATCCCATCTACAGGTATCCCTTCTATTAAATACCATCTACAGGCATCCCTTCTATTAAATACCATCTACAGGCATCCCTTCTATTAAATCTACCATCTACAGGCATCCCTTCTATTATATCCCATCTACAGGCATCCCTTCTATTAATTATATCCCATACTACATCCCTCTACAGGCATCCCCTTATATTATATCCCATCTACAGGTATCTACAGGCATCCCTTCTATTAAATACCATCTACAGGTATCCCTTCTATTAAATACCATCTACAGGCATCCCTACCCATCTACAGGCATCCCTTCTATTATATCCCATCTCTACAGGCATCCCTTATATTATATCCCATACAGGCATCCCTTCCCCATCTACAGGTATCCCTTCTATTATCCCGTCTACAGGCATCCCTTCTATTATATCCCATCTACAGGCATCCCTTCTATTATATCCCATCTACAGGCATCCCTTATATTATATCCATCTACAGGCATATATCCCTTCTATTAAATACCATCTACAGGCATCCCTTCTATTAAATCCCATCTACAGGCATCCCTTCTATTATCTCCCATCTACAGGCATCCCTTCTATTATATCCCATCTACAGGTATCCCTTCTATTATATCCCATCTACAGGCATCCCTTCTATTATATCCCATCTACAGACATCCCTTCTATTACATCCCATCTACAGGCATCCCTTCTATTATATCCGTCTACAGGCATCCCTTCTATTATATCCCGTCTACAGGCATCCCTTCTATTATATCCCTATCTACAGGCATCCCTTATCCCTATTATCCCATCTACTCCCCTTCTATTATATCCCATCTACAGGCATCCCTTATATTATATCCCCCCTATATTATATCCCATCATCTACAGGCATCTTATATACAGGATTATATATCCCATCTACAGGCATCTCTTTCTATTATATCCCATCTACAGGCATTTCTATTATCCCATCTACAGGCATCCCTTCTATTATATCCCTTCAGGCATATTATATTATATCCCATCTACAGGCATCCCTTCTATTATATCCCATCTACAGGCATCCCTTCTATTATTATCCCATCTACAGGCATCCCTTCTATTATATCCCATCTACAGGCATCCCTTCTATTATATCCCATCTACAGGCATCCCTTCTATCCCCCATCTACAGGCATCCCTTCTATTAAATACCATCTACAGGCATCCCTTCGATTATTCTACAGGTATCCCTTCTATTATATACCATCTACAGCTCCCTTATATTATATCTACATCCCTACAGGCATCCCTATTTAAATACCATCTACAGGCATCCCTTCGATTTAAATACCATCTACAGGTATCCCTTCTATTATATCCCATCTACAGGCATCCCTTCTTATATTCCTTATCCCATCTACCCATTCAGGCATCCCTTCCCTTCTATTATATCCCATCTACAGGTATCCCTTCTATCTATTATATCCCGGCATCTACAGGCATCCCTTCTATTATATCCCATCTACAGGCATCCCTTATATTATATCCCATCTATCCCATCTTCTATTCCCTTATATCCCATCTACAGGCATCCCTTATATTCTACATCCCTTCTATTACATATCCATCTACATATTAATATCGGCCATCCCTTCTATCCATCTACAGGTATCCCTTCTCTATTAATACCATCTACAGGCATACAGGCATCCCTTCTATCCATCTACAGGTATCCCTATTAAATACCATCTACAGGCATCCCTTCTATTAAATACCATCTACGGCATCCCTTCGATTAAATACCATCTACAGGCATCCCTTCTATTATATCCCATCTACAGGTATCCCTTCTATTAAATACCATCTACAGGCATCCCTTCTATTATATCCCATCTACAGGTATCCCTTCTATTAAATACCATCTACAGGCATCCCTTATATTATATCCCATCTACAGGCATCCCTTATATTATATCCCATCTACAGGTATCCCTTCTATTAAATACCATCCCTACATCTACAGGCATCCCTTCTATTAAATACCATCTACAGGCATCCCTTCTATTAAATCCCATCTACAGGCATCCCTTCTATTATATCCCATCTACAGGCATCCCTTCTATTATATCCCATCTACAGGCATCCCTTATATTATATCCCATCTACAGGTATCCCTTCTATTAAATACCATCTACAGGCATCCCTTCGATTAAATACCATCTACAGGTATCCCTTCTATTATATCCCATCTACAGGCATCCCCATTATATTATATCCCATCTACAGGCATCCCTTATATTACAGGCATCCCTTATATCCCATCTACAGGTATCCCTTCTATTATATCCCATCCCGTCTACAGGCATCCCTTCTATTCCCATATCCCATCTACAGGCATCCCTTCTATTATATCCCATCTACAGGCATCCCTTATATTATAATATCCCATCTACAGGCATATCCCATCTATAAATACCATCCCATCTACAGGCATTATATCCCATTCTATTAAATCCCATCTACAGGCATCCCTTCTATTATATCCCATCTACAGGCATCCCCATTACAGGCATATATATCCCATCTACAGGCATCCCTTCTATTATATCCCATCTACAGGTATCCCTTCTATTATATCCCATCTACAGGCATCCCTTCTATTATATCCCATCTACAGGCATCCCTTCTATTATATCCCGTCTACAGGCATCCCTTCTATTATATATCCCATCTACAGGCATCCCTTCTATTATATCCCATCTACAGGCATATTATATCCCATCTACAGGCATCCTTATATTATATCCCATCTACAGGCATCTCTCTATATTTCTATATCCCATCTACAGGCATCTCTTGTATTATATCCCATCTACAGGCATCCCTTCTATTATATCCCATCTACAGGCATCCCTTCTATTATATCCCATCTACAGGCATCTACAGGCATCCCTTCTATTATATCCCGTCTACAGGTATCCCTTCTATTATATCCCATCTACAGGCATCCCTTCTATTATATCCCATCTACAGGCATCCCTTCTATTATATCCCATCTACAGGCATCCCTTCTATTATATCCCATCTACAGGCATATCCCTTCTATTAAATACCATCTACAGGCATCCCTTCTATTAAATATCCATCTACAGGCATCCCTTCTATTATATCCCATCTACAGGTATCCCTTCTATTATATACCATCTACAGGCATCCCTTATATTATATCCCATCTACAGGTATCCCTTATATTATATCCCATCTACAGGGCATCCCTTATATTATATCCCATCTACAGGTATCCCTTCTATTAATTAAATCCCCTTCGATCTACAGGCATCCCTTCTATTATATCCCATCTACAGGTATCCCTTCTATTAAATACCATCTACAGGCATCCCTTCTATTATATCCCATCCATCTACAGGCATCCCTTACAGGTATTCTATTAAATATCTACAGGCATCCCTTCTATTAAATACCATCATCTACAGGCATCCCTTCTATATTATATCCCATCTACAGGCATCCCTTATATTATATCCCATCTACAGGTATCCCTTCTATTATATACCATCTACAGGCATCCCTTCTATTAAATACCATCTACAGGCATCCCTTCGATTAAATACCATCTACAGGTATCCCTTCTATTATATCCCATCTACAGGCATCCCTTATATTATATCCCATCTACAGGCATCCCTTATATTATATCCCATCTACAGGTATCCCTTCTATTATATCCCGTCTACAGGCATCCCTTCTATTATATCCCATCTACAGGCATCCCTTATATTATATCCCATCTACAGGCATCCCTTCTATCCCTTCTATTATCATCTACAGGTATCCCTTCTATTAAATACCATCTACAGGCATCCCTTCTATTAAATACCCCATCTACAGGCATCCCTTCTATTATATCCCATCTACAGGCATCCCTTCTATTATATCCCATCTACAGGCATCCCTTATTATATCCCCCATCTACAGGCATCCCCTCTATTATATCCCATCTACAGGCATCCCTTCTATTATATCCCTACAGTCTACAGGCATCCCTTCTATTATATCCCATCTACAGGCATCCCTTCTATTATATCCCATCTACAGGTATCCCTTCTATTAAATACCATCTACAGGCATCCCTTCTATTAAATACCATCTACAGGCATCCCTTCGATTAAATACCATCTACAGGCATCCCTTATATTATATCCCATCTACAGGTATCCCTTCTATTAAATCTACCATCTACAGGCATGCCTTCTATTATATCCCATCTACAGGTATCCCTTCTTCTATTAAATACCATCTACAGGCATCCCTTCTATTATATCCCATCTACAGGCATCCCTTATATTATATCCCATCTACAGGCATCCCTTCTATTATATCCCATCTACAGGCATCCCTTATATTATATCCCATCTACAGGTATCCCTTCTATTAAATACCATCTACAGGCATCCCTTCTATTAAATACCATCTACAGGCATCCCTTCTATTAAATCCCATCTACAGGCATCCCTTCTATTATATCCCATCTACAGGCATCCCTTCTATTATATCCATCCCATCCCATCTACAGGTATCCCTTCTATTAAATACCATCTACAGGCATCCCTTCTATTATATCCCATCTACAGGCATCCCTTCTATTATATCCCATCTACAGGCATCCCTTATATTATATCCCATCTACAGGTATCCCTTCTATTAAATACCATCTACAGGCATCCCTTCTATTATATCCCATCTACAGGCATCCCTTATATTATATCCCATCTACAGGTATCCCTTCTATTAAATACCATCTACAGGCATCCCTTCTATTATATCCCATCTACAGGTATCCCTTCTATTAAATACCATCTACAGGCATCCCTTCTATTATATCCCATCTACAGGCATCCCTTCTATTATATCCCATCTACAGGTATCTCTTCTATTATATCCCATCTACAGGTATCCCTTCTATTATATCCCATCTACAGGCATCCACTGGCAGACGTGTACGCTGACATGCTTATCACAGGAGAATCATGGGGTGGGGAAAAATAATTCTAAAAGCCTAAAATAAGATTAAAATGGGTGTTCACAGCTGATAACCGAACATTTGATAAATCTATTTAACAAAGGAAACGCTGCCTTTGGCAATAACCCCTTGTAATAGGGGTGTGGTATAATAACAATCTTACTGCCAAAATCAGTGTGGACTAAATACTGAGTAGGGGAGGGGGATCAATGTAGGAAATCTTATGATCAGGACACGGGGGGGGGGGTGGAAGAATGACCATCCCTATGAACAGATATACATCTACATGGACTGTAGATTACCCCCCTGGTGCTCCCAGGAATGCAATTACCATTCCTATGCCAATACAGTTTAATGACAACCGGGACTATTAACCAATACAATCTAGCTGCTCTTTCTAGAAAAGAAAATCCTCTGGAAATGCTAAAATCTGGGAAGATATTTATTACGGCCCTGAAAAGGTAAGAGGATAAGAGAGTGCTTGTGATTACAGCATGAATGCCATCGTCTCCTATGACAGCAGGGAACTTCCTGATAATTACGGGACTATATTGCTGGAGGTATGAGGAATATCAATGCCTGGAGGAGAAAATCATTCCACTCAGCCTCACATTCCTTTAGACTGAATCAGCAGCTCCAGGAGCAAATTGTTTGTTTCCTATGCAGAGATAAAGCGAGGCAAGGCTCCAATGCAATGTCTACGTTCCCTACATTGTGATCAAGAAGTGACCTGTCATTCACATTCCAGTCTTTGTCATGGATTGTGAGAATAAGAGCTACGTGCCATGACATTTATTTGTGTCTCTGCTGCTCACATTGTAAGAGGACCTTGAGGCTAGGGATTCCCTTCGCAGGAAGCCTTCAGCCTAAACCCATAAAATGACTTTGCATTCATCTGGTAGCTATTCCTATTACAGACACACTCTGTGTATGCTGATAACATTGGGCATATCAGGAACTATTTCCTGGACTTATGTGATACGTGCAACAATATACAGGAAGATATTACAAACAACATCTAGAAAAACCTTGCTGCAGAATCATTTTAGAGAAGCCTTTTCCAACCTATTTTGACAAAGAGGGAGCCAGGAGATCATGTTTAGTTCTCCTTGGAGCCCCTCCTCTCTCCCCTACCTGGCAAAATATTATATCTACAGCTCATGGTACATCAGTCATGCCTCACGCGACATGACAGATATATTATTAAAGAATAAATAATAATTGATAGTCAATGGAGATATGCCACCTTACATTGGTAGTCAATGGAGATATGCCACCTTACATTGGTAGTCAATGGAGATATGCCACCTTACATTGGTAGTCAGTAGAAAAGGATGTCCTTGGACAAGTGGTTAGTGGAAGAAAGGCTTCCATTTCATGCTGGTCAGCGGGAGAAGAGCCCCCTCCCCTTACATTGCTGGTCAGTGAGGAGTCCACCTTACAAAGCTGGTCTATAGGAGAAGAGCTCCCCTCCCCTTACATTGCTGGTCAGTGAAGAGTCCCTCTTACAAAGCTGGTCTATGAGAGAAGAAACCCACTCCCCTTACATTTCTGGTCAGTGAAGAGTCCCTCTTACAAAGCTGGTCTATGGAGAAGAGCCCCCCTCTCCTTACATTGCTGGTCAGTGAAGAGTCCCTCTTACAAAGCTGGTCTATGAGAGAAGAGCCCCCTCCCCTTACATTTGTGGTCAGTTAGGAGTCCCTCTTACAAAGCTGGTCTATGGGAGAAGAGCCCCCCTCTCCTTACATTGCTGGTCAGTGAAGAATCCCCCTTACTGCTGGTTCGTGAAGAGTCCACCTTATAAAGCTGGTCTATAGGAGAAGAACCCCACTCCCCTTACATTTCTGGTCAGTGAAGAGTCCCTCTTACAAAGCTGGTCTATGGGAGAAGAGCCCCCCTCTCCTTACATTGCTGGTCAGTGAAGAGTCCCTCTTACAAAGCTGGTCTATGAGAGAAGAACCCCACTCCCCTTACATTTCTGGTCAGTGAAGAGTCCCTCTTACAAAGCTGGTCTATGGGAGAAGAGCCCCCTCTCCTTACATTGCTGGTCAGTGAAGAGTCCCTCTTACAAAGCTGGTCTATGAGAGAAGAGCCCCCTCCCCTTACATTTCTGGTCAGTTAGGAGTCCCTCTTACAAAGCTGGTCTATGGGAGAAGAGCCCCCCTCTCCTTACATTGCTGGTCAGTGAAGAATCCCCCTTACAAAGCTGGTCTATAGGAGAAGAGCTCCCCTCCCCTTACATTGCTGGTTCGTGAAGAGTCCACTTTATAAAGCTGGTCTATAGGAGAAGAGCCCCACTCCCCTTACATTTCTGGTCAGTGAAGAATGCCCCTTACAAAGCTGGTTTATGGGAGAAGCCCCCCTTACATAGTTGGTCTGTGGGAGAAGGGCTCCCCTTACATTGCTAGTCAGTTGAGAGTCCCCCTTACATAACTGGTCTATGGGAGAAGGGCCCCCTTACATTGCTGGCTAGTGAAAAGACAGCCCCCCCCTTACATAGCTTGTCTGTGGGAAAAGGGCCCCCCTTACATAACTGGTCAGTGATGAGTAGCCCTTACATAGCTGGTGTATGGGAGAAGGGCCCCCTTACATTGCTAGTCAGTTGAGAGTCCCTCTTACATAACTGGTCTATGGGAGAAGGGCCCCCTTACATTGCTGGCTAGTGAAAAGACAGGCCCCCCTTACATAGCTTGTCTGTGGGAGAAGGGCCCCCCTTACATAACTGGTCAGTGATGAGTAGCCCTTACATAGCTGGTGTATGGGAGAAGGGCCCCCTTACATTGCTGGCCAGTGAAAAGATAGGCCCCCCTAACATAGCTGGTCAGTAGGAAAAAGGCTTCCCTTAGATTGCTGGTCAGTGGAGAAGGGCTACCATACATTGCTTTTCTGTGAAGAAACAGGCCCCCCTTGCATACCTGGGCTGTGGGAAAAGGGCCCCCTTGCATAGCTGGGCTGCGGGAAAAGGGCCTCCCTTACATTGCTGGTCAGTAGGAAAAGGGCCCCCTTTCATAGCTGGTCAGTGAAAGAGAAGTTTCCTTTACAATGCTGTTGAGTGGGTGAAAGGCTCTCCATAGCTCTTCAGTGAAAGAAGGGCTCCCCTTACATTGCTGGTAAAGGTGGGAGAAGAACCCCCCTTACATTGCTTGTCAAACAGAGCAACTAGCAACTTCTGAAGGAACCCTAAGACTCCATGGAACCCTGGCTGAGAAAGGCTGTGGAATAAAGAGGTGGAATGTGTGGTGGTGTTGTAAAACTAAGGAGAGCCTGGGACTACTTAGATCAGCCTCTCAACTAGTTTTCCTCCAGAGGTTGCTATGGGTTTTTACAACAATAAGCAATTTCTGCCCCTCAATGGATTCTTCCAATGACCACCAATGTAAGGAGGCTTCTTGCCACTGACCACCTTTTCTCACCATCTTTCCCAAAGACCAACCAGTGTAAAGATCATTCTTCTTAGTGACCACCAATACAAGGATCGTTTCTCCTACTGACCATCAGTGTAATGGAGCTATTCTCTTACTGACTCTCCCAACAACC
>JAQSEC010002047.1:0-14088 GCA_028564925.1 Lithobates sylvaticus | reverse complement strand
TTTATACACCAAGATTTAACTCCGATGACTGGATTTCAGTTTTCGGCAGTTCTTGCCTCTTGCCTTAAGCAGCTTAATCTGTCGGGTTATAAATTTTCATCCCACTCCTTTCGGATCGGGGCGGCCACTGCTGCCAATCTGCTGGGTTTCCCTCCGGAGAATCAAAAGAGGGTCGGTCGATGGGCTAGTGATAGATACAAGATTTATGTTCGCCCCGAACTATTAATTCTGTAATTCTGTTTCAGATCCAGCATCTGCTGCAATTTGGATCGTAGGCCACTCTTACGTTTTCTGGGCTGGTAAGCAGGCTTCTTCCAGGATCTATTCAAGCAATCTGGGTCTGGATACTAATGACTTTACAGTGCTATGGTCGGGCATTAGGGGTCTTAGATGGCGTAATCTTAAGAGTCATCTATTGTATTTATCTTCCATTTGGCCGTCTCCTAGAGTCCTGGTTATTCACTTGGGGGCCAACGATGTTGGCAAGGTTAGAACCTGGGAGCTGCTATGTGAGATCAAAAAAGATCTTTACGATATTAAACTCATGTTCCCAGACTCTACCCTGGCTTTCTCGGAAATGGTTCCGCGACTTCTTTGGTCCCCTTGCGGAAGCTTGTTTTATGTGGACAAAATTAGGAGACGGTTGAATAGAACCATTCATAACCTTATGATTTCCTTGGGTGGTTTATCTTTTCGCCATCTGGAGTTGGAAGGTTTTCTCCCGGGTTTGTTTAGAAAGGATTTAGTCCACTTATCTGAGATAGGCATTGATATCTTTAATATGGGCCTACAGGCCCTAATAGAGAGTGCTATGGTGTTGGGGGGACCTCAATCAGGAGTTTCCCTCCTGACCTCGGTCGGTGGGGATTAGTCGTCCAGCATTGTCTGGATGGACACTGTGTCAAAATAATTTAGTTTGATATAGCCAAGATGGCTAAATGTTATTTCATTTCATACTTCATTTTAAGGTTACCCTTTGACCAACACCAGGGCCAGAAAAAATTATCCAAACAATAAAGTTGTGTTATAAAGAAGTAAATGTGTTTGTCTGTTGTTTGAGTTAATGACTCCTTAATGCTAGCCCATGACAAGCTATGCAGTATGCAGGGCGATCATGGGATTGCATGAGGGGAATGCTGTGCTTTATTCCAGGTTGCTATTGGTTGCAGCAGGCTGAATGCAAGCGCTGATTGGAGGATGCAGCGGGCGCGCTAAAGCCCGCGAAACCGGAGGTTTTAAAAGGGGAGCCAGCCTGCGTGATGAGGACGTGACGCTCTCAGACTGGGGGAGGGGCCTGACCATGCCGCCGTCAACGAGGGAGAGAGAGAGATCCGGGACACGCCGAAGCGCCTGAGCATAGGAGCAGAGTGAGAGGCTGCATACCGCTCATAGCGCACCGGCGAGCCGACTTACCGGTCCCACAGCGCCTGAGCATAGGAGCAGAGTGAGAGGCTGCATACCGCTCATAGCGCAAACCCGTTTCAGCCCGTCCAACCTGCGCGATCTACGGCCGTGGCCGCAACCCCACGAGGAGACTCCGGGACCGGCGTCAGCTGTTAGGAATCCCCTGGGATGATAGGAGCCCCTCGGCCCTGTGAAGCAGACGGCGGTGAGCTAAGGATCCCCAGGAAACTGCAGGGAATGTGAAAGGGCTCTGACATCTCCCCCCCGCCCGCTCGCCTCCCTCTCCTCCCGCCCGCCTCCCTCTCCTCCAGCCTTCCCGTCCTCCCCACTGCGCAGACCCAGGAGAGGGTGGTGGCCTGAGAATAGGAGGATGGATCAGTAGAGCTGAAGGAATCCCAGGAGGGAATAATAGGGTCAGCTACAGCAACAGCATCCAGAGGTGAAGCACAAAAGACATGAGGTACTGTAAACAGCACAATGTATATGCCAACTGTGACGTATAAACTAACAGTCTGTTGAAAAGCGCTTAAATACCGGTACGTGTGTGTTCCATATATTACATACCATAAGGATACATAGGACTGCTGTAAGTTGAATAAACAAGCGGCCGTGATGAACTGTTTCGCCTATAAAAAGGGAAATTATAAGTGCCAAATGTGATGGACAAATGAACAATCTGTTGAAAAGCGTTTAAAATACAGGACTGTTGTAAGTTGTATAACAAGCAGCCATGATGAACTGTTTCGCCTATAAAAAGGGTATGTGAAACCCTTTGAAGAATGTGAAGAGGTTAGCCCCCTTTTTTCTTTTTTTTTGTTTAGTTTATTTCGTTTTTTTTTTTTTTTTTCACCGAGAACAAGGCAAAAACTTAAATACCAGAATACCAGCACCAGTATCATCATGGTAAACGGTCATGCATAAATGAACTGCTAAGTGATTAGCAGAGTGCTTACAGCCAGGACTTTAACCTCAGTTGCATAAAGTGTACCCGATTTTCTTACTGGAGGCTTCCCTTCCCTTTCCTGGTACCTCCTTCTCCCCCCCCTTTTTGCCTCCCCCCCCTCCTCTACTCGCCCTACACCAGAGGAGCGAGAAGTCCGATTAGAGAACGGTGGGGAGATCCCTCATTGGGACAATATTATTAACCCAGTGGGAAGTGTGACGGCGAGACTTAGACCCATTACAAACTAGGTTCGGAGAAGATAAGTAGCCTATGAACCTACTACGAACTGTCTCTGACCTTGCCCTAACTATAGTTAAACGACTGTACAGCTGAAAATATTCAAACATAAGCAGGTTGCTACCACGGCCTATAAAGAAAAAGGAAAAAGGAAAAAAAAAAAAAAAAACGTTTTCACACCTAAATTAGAAAGTGGCGGATTCCCTAGGGTTAAATAACAGTTGAGTATAAGAAATTCCTACGTAGAAACAGAATAAGAGGGCTGGTGCAGAAGTTGTCTCTCCCCTTTCGGATACTGACTCCGGGAAACCCATAAATTCACTCATAAATTCATTAAACGGATGATTTAAAGGACACGCACTACAGAAACGCACGCATATCTCCCACAGAAGAAACAGCAAAAGAGAGCGCTCCCTAGCCATTTGCCTTATAAAGGCCCAGGAAAACTCCCAAGAGACCTTAAAATCCGTTGACGTCTCCCTTAAGCTACTAGCTTCCAAGAGAGGGCTAACAGGACGGGGCTAGGAAAATCCCTATCTATTTACCTGTACATATTCAATAAATAACCAAAATACAGACAAGGAGAGTAAAATACAAAACTGGGTAAAAGAATAAGAAAGAGAAAGGAAAAAAATAGCATGACAGGAAGAACAACGAGAGGGAGCGAACATAAAACATCAAAAGGGCAACTGAATACCTCGACGATTAAACAATACATGTCCAAAGTGGCAAGCCCTAAGGCCCAAAAAACAGGGAAACAACCGGATGAGCAACAAGAAAAAGGGGAGGACATAGGGAAAAATAAAGGGGAATCCCAGGAGCAAAGGAAAGAAAGAAGTATGGAGAAAGGAGCGACAGGAGGGAAGGGCGCAACAGATCAAGCCCCCACAAAAAATTAGATGATGGAAATGTTCTCTAGACTTGAGAACGTAATAAAGACAGAAATAAGTTCGCTTCGAACAGACATGGGACACCTGCTAAAACGAGTCGAGGAGATCGAAGAAAAAACAGAAAGTCAAGCCCAACAAACACACACACTGGATGCAACTGTCAAATCAATGCGGCAGGAACAACGGAAAATCTTATATAAGCTAGAGGACCAAGAAAACCGAAACCGCAGACAAAATCTGCGTATTCGAGCAGTACCGGAAGAGAGAGGAGAAGATTTGTTTAAAACGATGAATACCATTTTTAACCCCTTATTAAACAAAGGAGAAGAAGATCCTCTCAGGATCGAAAGAGTGCATAGAATAAGAAAACCTAAAAATATTGCTGATGATAAACCAAGAGACATAATTATAAGATTCCAATACTATACAGACAAAGCTGCAATATGGGCGAAATTGCGAGGAGGACCCCCCATAAGCCACGGAGGAGCGGAGCTTCAAATTTTTACAGACCTGGCCCCCGAGACATTGGCGAGAAGACGCCTATTAAAACCTCTACTGGAGCAAATGCGCCTACAAAATATTAAATATAATTGGGGATTCCCCGCATGCCTGATAGGCACCAAAGATGGAAGATCAAGGACACTACGTTTTCCCGAAGAATTAACTGAATTTTGCCACCAGCTGGACATAAGTCCCCCTATCATTCTTGGTTGGGGGGAGGAAGACCCGACAAGAGCAAGAGAAGAAAGACCCAGGACTTAAACAGCGGGGGGGTTATGGGGGGGGCGGGGGGGGGTGAAATTGAAATCAAAATATGAAATAAATGATCAATAAAGGTGAGGGGGGGGGGAGGGGGGGGAGGGGGAGGGGAGAGGAGGTGGGAGGGCGGGTTGAGGGGGGGGGAGGGCGGTGGGGGATTCGGGATTAAAGATTACATTTAAAAGCCCAAAGACCTCTCTCTACCCCAGGAAACCCTTCGCTGCCCCTCGGATACAACAGGGGACAGCGGCGGGAGGCGGTGGGTAGGGTCGGAGTCCCACCCCAAGGAAGGAGAATTTCAGGTGGGAGAGGGTGGAACTCCCACAGGGAAGGCTCAGGCCAGTATGTGGCCAGGGGGGGAGGGGGGGGATGGGCAGGGGCGCCCCGGGCCAGGTGGTGGCCAAGGGGGAGGGGGAAGGGTGAGAGGGAGGGAGGGGAGGGAAAGGGGAAGGAGGATAGGAGGGAAGGGAGGGTATTAGGACAGGTTCCACTTAGGAAAACGATAATCTTTATAAAGAGCTACAAACTCCTTTGGGATGAAAATATATATCCAGAGGCAAGCGAGAGTTGCAGGCTAAGGAGGGCAGAGGGGGAAGAAAGGAGAGGAATAGAAGATAGAGAAAGTAATATAACACCCCAAAAAAAAGAAGAGAGGAAAGAGCTCAAACCCTCATGAAGAACGAATTAAATATTCTAACATATAATGTAAGAGGCGGGAACGCTCCCAAAAAGAGATACAAAATTTTAGAAGAGCTTAGGCAATATAAAGTGGGAATAGCGTTCTTGCAGGAGACGCACATCTCTCAAGAAACAAATGTGAAATTTTACTCGAAAGATTTTCCGACCTGGTACTACGGGGACTCGCCCATCACAAGAGCCAAAGGAGTCGCGATCGGTTTCGCTAAAACAATTATGTTCACATTAATAGATAGGATAACAGACCCGGAAGGGAGATATCTTTTTTTGAAGGGCAGATTAGGGGAAAAAACAATCACACTGGCCAATATCTACAGTCCGAACCAAAACCCCATTAGATTTCTCAAACAGACCCTGAAAAGCCTCATGGACTTTAAAAGTGGTGACTTAATCTTAGCGGGAGATTTGAACTTCTGCATAGACCCAGCAGTCGATGGTACGTCCCGGGTACAGGGGACAAGTAAAGCGATGTTAAACATGATAAAACAGAAAATGCACCAGTACCAACTAGTAGATGTCTGGAGGGCGACACATCCAAAAACACGTGACTACACTTTTTTCTCCCCTGTACACGGGACGTATTCGCGACTGGACTATATCTGGGTAGAACATAAATTAATGGACCAGATTACCACAACAAACATTGAAATCGCGACAATTTCGGACCATTCCCCGGTAACAATGAAAATGGAGATCCCAGGCCCCTCAAGACAACCATTTACATGGCGTTTAAACGAGGACCTGCTCCAAAAAGAGAAGGTAGTGGATAAAATCAATGAGGAAATAAAACGGTATTTCGAGATTAACGACACAGGAGAGGTTTCGGGAGCCACCCTGTGGGAGGCCCATAAGGCCTACATCAGAGGCATTTTCATTTCCGTTGCGACGGGGGAAAAAATGGAAAGGGAAAAGAGAGGGAAGGCCCTGACAGAGGAAATTACAAAATTAGAACAAGAACACAAACAGGGGCAACAACAGAGAGTTTTTCATCAGCTTATCGTCAAAAGAGAGGAACTTGGAGATATTAGGGATCAGGAGATGAATAAAACATTCCATAGAATGGCCAAAGAAAGACTGCTGGGGGGAAACAAAATAGGCAAGTATCTGGCAAACATGTTGAGGAAAAAAAAAGAAAGGAACTTCATAGAAAAAATTCAAAACAAAAATGGGGAAATACTTTATAAAACCAAAGAAATCGCAGAAGAGTTTAGGAAATACTATATGGCCTTATACTCCATAAATCAGAAAAGTAGTAGGGATAAAACAGCAGGAGAGAAGGTCACAGAATTTCTGAACAATGCGCAATTACCTCAGATTTCATGAAGCGATAAGACTCTGTTAGATAGACCCATATCAGAGGATGAAGTTTACCAAGCACTAAAAGATTCTGCCCCAGGGAAAAGCCCAGGCCCGGACGGGTTTACGATCTTGTATTATAAAAAATTTAGAGAGATCTTGATCCCCAGATTATGCCAGTACATGAATGGGTTGGGAGTCAACTACGAGATGGGAAAGGAAGCTCTAGCAGCATCCATTACTGTTATCTGGAAAGAGGGGAAAGATAAATCGTTATGTTCAAATTACAGGCCGATAGCCCTCCTAAATACAGACGTAAAGCTTTACGCCAAAGTATTGGCAACAAGGCTGAAAGAATGGATGAACGACCTGGTCCATCCGGACCAGGTGGGATTCATCCCAGGGAGGGAAGGGAGGGATAATGGGGTTAGAGCAATGCTCCTCATTCAGGCTATTAAAAGCAGTGAGACCCCAGGTCTACTCCTGTCGATCGACGCAGAAAAAGCGTTTGACAGGGTAGACTGGGGTCTCATGATAAGAACGCTGGAAACAATGGGCTTGGGACCTAGGATGATAAAATGGATACAGGTACTATACAAAAACCCATCGGCCAGTGTCAGAGTTAACGGCACAAAGTCCCAGCCGTTTGAGATGAGGAACGGAACACGACAGGGATGCCCCCTTTCACCTCTCCTGTTTGTTTTGACGTTAGAGCCGCTACTTGCGACAATTCGCAACAACCCAGACGTGAAAGGCATAAAAACGGGAGGCGAAGAACATAAGTTGGCCGCTTTCGCCGATGATGTTCTATTTTTCATCTCAGAACCCAGGACCACTCTGCCAAATCTCTTAAAAATCTTGAAAATATATGGGGATATATCTAATTTTAAAATCAACATGACAAAATCAGAAATCATGAAGATTAATATCAAAAAGCAGGAAGAAGAAGATCTGAAAAGGGCCTTTCCGTTTCCGTGGCAAAACAGTTTACAATATTTGGGTATAAGACTAACAAGTACTTCGAGGAAATCTTACCAATTAAATTATATTCCTCTGCTGGACGAAGTCAAGATGGAGACAAAAAAAATTGCAACTAGACCCTTATCCTGGTTCGGGCGTATCAACGCAATAAAAATGGTGATTATTCCAAAAATATTATTTAAATTTCAGATGCTACCAATCCCACTTCCACAAGCATACTTTAAAACTTTGAAATCGATTTTAACGAACTGCATTTGGCAAAACAAAAAAGCAAGAATAGCGTCTGCCGTCTTGGAAAAGGGGAAGAAATTTGGGGGGTTAGCTGCCCCAAATATTAACAAATACTACAATGCAGTCATACTCTCACGGGTGGTGGAATGGGTTATACCAGGAAATGAAAAAAGATGGGTTAAACTAGAAATCACAGCGAGTAGTACACAGTTAAATAAAGAAATTTGGAACCCCCCACGAAGTAGGAAACTGGGAGTAAACACATTCACTTTAACGCACAATGTATTTAAAATATGGGATAAGGTACACCGACAACAAAAATGGACACACAACTCACCTTTGATTTATTTAAAAAAATAATGAGTATTTCCCACCGGGGAAAAACTCGATAGCAGGGAATTGGATAAAAAAAGACACAGCACAGTTAAAAGATATATTGACACGAGGCAAAATAAGCACTTACACTGACTTAAAAAAGAGCACAGAGTTATTTGAGCTAAATGAATGGCGGTATCTCCAACTTGGGCATTTTGTAGAGAAGCTACCCTTCCCGGTAAGGGACATGAAGGAGCTTAGACCTCTCGAGTTTCTCTGCGAGAGGGGGAAATCCCGTAATAATATAGCTCGAATATATAAAGTCTTAAGTAATGCGGGGGAGGAGACACCGCCATACATAAGGAAATGGGAACTAGAATTAGGGACACCCAGTAATAAACATATTATAGATAAAATTTTCCAATTAACACATAACTCAGCTAAAGATTCTAAGACGGCAGAGATGAACTTCAAATGCTTAGCTAGGTGGTATGCTACCCCAGAAAAACTGAGTAAATTTCAACCTGGGGAATCATCAAACTGTTGGCGCGGATGCAAAGAAAAAGGTACAATGGCCCACATATGGTGGGACTGTCCCGTTATCAAGAGATATTGGAAAAATATTCTGATAGCAATAAAAGAAATCACAAACATAGTAATTGCGGAAGATCCCTGGGTATGCCTGTTCCATGGAGTGGAGACCCCGAGTAAACAATACAGAGAATCAATTGTCTCCATTATGATAAACGTTGCCAAAAGCCTTATACCCAAAAATTGGCAGGAAACGGAGGGCCCTAAAATGAAGAATTGGATAATAGGAGTAAATAATAGATTTAAATTGGAGAGATTAGACCAGGAGGAGAAAGAAGGAAAAGGGAATGAGCAAAATGATAAGTGGTCCAGATGGATAGAGTTTAAAAAGTCATGGAAATACGTAGAAATAATGACCCAATAAATCCCGAAGTATAAGATAGGAGAAAATAGCAAGATAGACAAAGAAAAAAAAAAAAAAATGGAACCAGAATCCTAGGTAGGGGGGGGGGGGGGGGGGAAGGGGAATAATAGGAAGTCTAAGAGAAATACCTTGTTTGTGCAAAGATCAAACTGTTGACTTTTTTTTAAATATGGTTGAGTAAAAAAAAAAAAAAAAAAGGACAGTAAGGACAAGTAAGGTTCAATACTGTAAATTTTTGTTCTTGTTTTTTGTGCAAAATGATCAAACTGTTGACTCTTTTTAAATACTTCTTGTTTTGTATATGGAAAATTTGAATAAATAAAGAATAAAAAAAAAATTGTATAAAATTGTTAAAATAATGTAATGTACAAAATAGGAAAATCCAGCACACTTATAGCTCTCCTGATGTATACATGTAGCGAAACCTAATCCAGAGAGTATGTCACACCCCCAGTATAGATAAATATGTATTCTATATATTGTAACTGCATTAAGATATCAACACCATTATAATTGCAGCCTGGGAGTGGGACTAGCCATCAACTCAACCCATTTCCCCAACGCCTCATCCATACCCAACACTAATTCCTCAGCGGTATGGATGAGGCGTGAGATGCTTAAATGCTGTCATCAAAGTGTCCCAGGGGCGAGCGCCAAAACCATCCAGAAGGACCAACATTCATCTCTCAAAAGGATATAGCAACTCCAGGATGCCATGATTAATTTCCTTTGCAATCTTACTGACTTGCTCATATGTGATGCAGCGCAGGCTGTACTTACCTTCCATGCACTGATACCTTGGCAGAGAACCTTGGAATTGCTCAGCTCCCAACTGTTTAACATTTGGAACCAATTCCCTCTGTGCCACCCAGTTGTCTCTCTTTTTGGTCAGATGTATAATCATATATATAATTTAAAAAAAGCACCATTTACCTATCAAACGTGTTATACTGCACTAAACCTTTCATTTCAGCCTAAGATTGCATCTGTTATTTTAAATATCATGTATCATGGAAAAGGCCGTGTGAATTAAAGTACATATTTGCTTTTTTTTTCTTTTCGCGACTGGCATATCTGGTAGGCGAGTGTCCTTTGAGTGCATCCTTTACGTGCAAGGTGTCCATCTTGTACCCTTACACTATTTAGTTGTTGGTAGATGTAAAGGAGATTGTAAATGTAGCAAGGTCCCGAGGCCCCAGAGGCCTAATGGTGACCTCAAGGGTTAGGGAGAGCTGACATCCTTCCTTGTAGAGTGGGTTACCAGGCATGGTGGGTGTGATGCAAGATGAAATGATGGGCGCCAGTCACTTTTTAAATGCAAACAAGAGATTTATTGTCTCTTAACAGAACTGTGGGAGAGAGGGTTAGGGCCAGGATACCCTTGAGTAGATGCAATGGTAATTGTCAGACTCCGAGACTTCTATAGGTAGACAGCTATACAGGGGAAGGCCTCCAGCCGGATAACACTTCTTTATAGATAGGACCACTGTCTCCTGTGGCAACTAATCTTGCAACAGTAACTAACAGTAGTTGTACATAACTCTTTGTAACACAGAACCGTCCTTTTCTTATCTCACAGTATCCCACTGTAGGTCTTCACTCACCGAGCATCCTGGTCTCTCAACAGACTTCCAGATCCCAGTCATCACTGGATCCCCTGAGCTCTTCCACAGCTATCCTGCTGTATACTCCTCAAGCGTTACCCCCGCTATCCTGCTGGGTCCCTGACTTGGTATCTGCTGATGCGTTCCCACTTCTTTACCGTCCCCAGCTGGTGAGAAGTCTGCTCAGGTACTTGCTTCAGCTTACTCACAGTAGTCTATGGTAACAAGGTGGATGGTCCGTTAGCGGCGACAGCTTACTCTCCACCTCCGACCACAACTGGTTCCTCATCCGGCTGAACCTTTGTTACTCAGACGGACTCCAATCCTGCAGTCCCAACCCTACGCTGCTTCTCCTGCTCCTGGATAGGCCACAGGCATCCTAGCAGCCAGGTGTCTCCGGGATAGGCCTCAGGCTTACAGAACACACGTCCACCCAGACAGACGTCCAGGTGGCACAGAATCCTGATCACCTGACTCCACCCAAATAAATAGGCTCTCCCAGCAGGCCAAGGGACTTAAAGAAACCCTTGCTTATTGGCTGAGACACCCCATCCATACATGATTTTTCCTTGCTATGCCCTTGTCTATCTAATGTCATCAGTTACAATGTCACCTAGTGACAGAAGAGAGAAGTGCAGCAATTCCAGAATTTGGGGGAAATCAGTGGATCTCCTAACAATTAGCCAGGACACTTACTACTAAATTTGTTAGCAACCCTGCCTAAACTCCAGGGTGCTACATACAATTATACTATACAATATGTGGTCACATACTGTCTCAACAGGCTATAATGGCAATGGCGTATCCAGAATATGGTACGTGGCTTGGCTGCCACTTGAAAAAGGACATGCAGGGACAGCACCAGGAGGTGCTTGGGTTTGCATTAGTACTGCAAAAATAATGCTAGCATCCTAGTAGCAGATCAAAAGATCATTACCTTATTGCAAATTCCCAGATTTCTGCGAGTCCTCTATTTACACACCATCATGTGTTTCAATGGTACAGGAGGGCCAGCTCCATGAAATGCACAACACTGATCCAGGGAGGCATCCTCCAGCACAACCCCCTGTGTTCAGAAGAGGGTGGAAGTCCATCCTCATCCAGTCCTGCTCTACCTCCTGCTCTCTGCCAGTGCTGTACTAATTATATGGTAGGGCACTAATGTGTGTGTGGAGGGGTAGACAATGATGTGAAGAAAAAGTTCCCGAAATCATGGAGACTGAAGAAACGGGATAGTGATGTTGTGACAATCTCAGCAATGCAGCATGCTAAGGCAATTGACAGGAGCCTGGAGGGACTAGGTACACTGTTCAGAGGTACAGTGCTCAGCATAAATTAGTTTTTTTGAAAAGTAAGATTTTAATCAATATTTCAATGAACATAAAAACTATTTCTAACATTTTGACAAAGCTGAGTATTATAGAACATTTGTTTAGCTCATTACCTGAAAGTAAGGTAATAATATAACTTAGGTGACAAAATCTTCAGTTTTATTAAAATTAGTTGATGCAAAAATGAATACACCCCACAACAAAAACTACTACATCTAGTATTTTGTATGACCTTCATGATTTGTAAGGACAGCACCAAGTCTTATGCCCCGTACACACAGTCGGATATTCCGATGGAAAAAGTCTGATCGGATTATGTTGTTGGAAAATCCGATCGTGTGTGGGCCCCAGCGGGCTTTTTCCATTGGAATTTCCGACGGAAAAAATTGGACAGCAGGATCTAAAATTTTCCGACAACAAAATCCGATTGGACTTTTTTCGATCAATTGTAGAGAATTCCGACGCACAAAGTGCCACGCATGCTCAGAAGAAATTTGGAGACGAAAGCTATTGGCTACTGGGCTCTATGTAGTCCCGCTGTACGTTTTATACGTCACCTCGTTCGGAATGATCAGATTTTTCGACAACTTTGTCCGACCGTGTGTGTGCAACATAAGTTTTGGAAAAAATCCGACAGATTTTGTGGTCGGATTGTCAGACCGTGTGTACAAGGCATTATAGGCATGGAATGAACAAGTTGGCCACACATTGCAACATCTTTTTCCATTCTTCAAGAATTACCTCTTTTAGAGCCTGGATGGAAAGTGATGCTCAACTTATCTCTTCAGAGTTCACCATTAGGTTCAGATCTAGAGAAATACTTGGCCACTGAATTACTTTCACCCTGTTCTTCTTCAGAAATGCAACAGTGGCCTTAGATGTGTTTTTGGATTATTGTCATGTTGGAAAAGTGCAAGAACACTGTGGGCAGCACAGTGGTGTAGTGGTTAGCACTCTCACCTAGCAGTAAGAAGGGTCGCTGGTTCAAATCCCAACCACGACACTTCCTGCCTGGAGTTTGCATGTTCTCCCTGTGCCTGCATGGGTTTCCCCCGGGTACTGCAGCTTCCTCCCACAATCCAAAGACATGCAGGTAGGTTAATTGGCTTCTGTCCAAAAATTGGATTGTGGGCTCCTTGAGGGTAGGGACCAATGTGAGTGTGTGATGTACAGGGATGGGGACAATTGTAGACACTCACTCAGGTTTAACTGGATTGACTGATGTCTTTATTCAACCTTACAAACTATGAAACACCAAGTGATGGTAGCATCTTCTCATTCAATATAGAGCAGTGCATCTGTGAAATTAATGATACCATCAATGAAATGCGTCTCCCCGACACCAGCAGCCCCACAGACGGACACTGCTACCACCATGTTTCACTGTAGGCACCATGCATTTTTCCTTACCGACGCCATATAGTTGTGAAGCCATCAGTTCCAAAAACATTTATCTTGGTCTCATCACGCTAGGGTACAGAGTCCCAGTAGTCATCTTCTTTTTCAGAATGGGCCCTGGCATATTTCTTTGGGGGAGACACCCATGCATGCCATTCCTCTGCAGTGTACGCCATATTTTGCCATATTTTGTCACGGGAAACAAACATCTCAGTTTGGCTTTCTACTTTTTTAGCTGACGGCAGTGAACTTGCATGGTGATTTTTTTCAACCCTTTTACATAGTTACATAGTAGGTGAGGTTGAAAAAAGACACAAGTCAAAACAAGTCCAAACCATGTGAGGTCAGTATAATTTCATCAGAAGACGCTCATGTCAAGGTGTTAACTATCATGGACAGCCTGGACGTCTCTGTGAGGTGGTTGCAGTTCCATCTTTGTTAAATTTTTAGATTTTCTACACCATTGCAGAGCCTGCACCTGAAGTTGGTCTCATTTGTTAAATTTTTGTATCACTTTTGCTACAGTATTCTGACTGATAAGTAGAGCTTTGCTGATCTTCTTTCACCTTTCGTGTGTAAAGAAATAATTTTCTTTCTCAGGCTATTGCTGACAGCATGAAATGGGAAGATGTTTTCTTTGTTAAATAATAACACCCTTTTATAATCAACTGTCTGCTGGACACCTGTTTAATGAATAATTAGACTCACCTGGAGTTGAACTCTTGTTAATTAGGATTTTGTTATATAAAATTTAGCTATGCTCCTAAGAATTTCATTGGGGTGTATTCATTTTTGCAAAATGGTCTTAAATAAATTTGTTAGAAAAAATTATTTTTTTGTGTGTGCAAATTAACAAATCTTGGTTGCAATCAATGGCCCTCATTTGTGGGAGTATTGTGTAGTACGTAGAAAATGTTGATTCTGAAATAAAAGTAAAGGTTTTCTGACAAATCTGTTGGGGTGTACTTGTTTATACTGAGCACTGTAGATAAAACTGCACTTACAGCTCACTGGGTTAGTGTACAACCCACTCTCTGAAAATGATATT
>JAQSEC010001876.1:0-13925 GCA_028564925.1 Lithobates sylvaticus | reverse complement strand
GGGCATTGGTTGGCTGGGAGTGTACTTTTTCGACAGTGCCAGCAGCTGGGCAGGGGAGAATTTGCCCTCCTGCTGCACATCGGACGTCGGTGTACTGCAAGTACTTGGTTGTGACACACCCTTTTAATTCTACACCTTCAGAGTCCTCTCAGAGCAGCTTTCAGGAGAGGACTGAAGATGTAGTGGGGATGGATAGGATCCCAGCTGATGAGGAGCAAGGAGAGGTCCCTGCTTTGTTCCTTTGGTGTGGGTCTTTTATGTGTGCTCTATGCCAACGAGCTGCATGGCAGGTCGACACATATGTCTGCTCATGCTTGTGGTGCCCAAGCGGGCTGATGTTTTGGCCCACGCGAGATACGCTTGAGACAAATATTGCAAATAGCAGTGGTGCGATCTGATGCACTCGTCTCTCAAAAAGGCCCACACCAAAGAAACTTTTCTGATAACGTGCAGAGGCAGCGCCCTGCACAGGCGGAGCTCTGCGGTGTTGTACTACAGTTGCTGTGACTGGCCTCTAGCTGGCCTCCAGGGGGCATCCTGCCTCGTTGGACATGTGACGCCGCATCCTCCTCCTCCTCGTCCTCCTCCTCTTCCTCTCTCCCTCAGGCACCCACGTGGCGTCAGTGACCTCATCATCCCCTCCCTCTTCACCCACTAGAGCAAACCTGGCAGTAAGCTGCAGCTGGTGGAACAGTACTGCCAGATTGCTGTCCTTCAGCATCCCCTCTCTCTGCGCGCACACTACTGACTTCCTCAAGCTGGGTATCATCATCCGAGCCTTCGAATCGTTGGGCATCCTCCTGGAGCATGTACCCAACACTGTGCTCAAAGAGTTCGGGGGACTCCTCAGAAGAGGACATGGTGGGTTTAGGGAAGGGGGTGGTGATGATGCCATTGAGTACGCCTGTTGGCAGCTGCTATGCCAGTACCCCCCCCATGAGCCTGGGTGAGAGAGGATGAGAGAGGATGAGGAGGGCTTGGTCATCCATTCTACCAAGCCTTCAGCATGATGCGGCTCCACATGTCCAGCTGCCGAAAACAAAGACGCGCGTGTCCCATGGTCACGTGCTGATGACGTATGCAACGACCACGTCCGGCCACGGCCACACTGTTGTCACTAGAAACAGAGCCTGCCTGCCCTGTGTTCTTGGCTCTGCACGCTCTGCCCTCCCCTTGGCGCGGTCTTCCAGCCATTGTAGTCGGTAGTCCTGTATTAAAACAAATGGTGCTGATGAGAAGAAAATATAGGAGCTCTGTGTGATGCCACTAACACACTAGAAGTCTTATGGGTGCTTCTGGGAAGAAAATATAGGAGCTCTGTGTGATGCCACTAACACACATAGAAGTCCTATGGGTGCTTCTGGGGGGGGGTGGGTGGGGGGGAAGAAAATATAGGAAAATATAATGAACTCTGTGTGATGCCACTAACACACTAGAAGAGTTCCTGTGGGTGCTTTGCTGGAAGAAAATATAGGAGCTCTGTGTGATGCCACTAACACACTAGAAGTCCTATGGGTGCTTCTGAGAAGAAAATATAGGAAGCTCTGTGTGATGCCACCACATAACACACTAGAAGTCCTATGGGGTGCTTCTGGGAAGAAAATATAGGAACTCTGTGTGATGCCACTAACACACTACAAGTCCTATGGGTGCTTCTGCAAAGAAAATATAGGAACTCTGTGTGATGCCACTAACACACACTCAGTAAAGTTCTATGGGTGCTTCTGGGAAGAAAATATAGGAGCTCTTGTGTGATGCACTAACACAGACAAGTCATATGGGTGCTTCTGGGGAAGAAATATCTGTGCAATCTAACTCACTCTGTGATGCCACTAACACACTAGAAGTCCTATGGGTGCTTCTGGGAAGAAAATATAGGAGCTCTGTGTGATGCCACTAACACACTACAAGTCCTATGGGTGTCTTCTGGGAAGAAAATATAGGAGCTCTGTGTGATGCCACTAACACACTAGAAGTCCTAATGGGTGCTTCTGGGAAGAAAATATAGGAGCTCTGTGTGATGCCACTAACACACTGTAGAAGTCCTATGGGTGCTTCTGCAAGGAAGAAAATATAGGAACTCTGTGTGATGCCACTAACACACTAGAAGTCCTATGGGTGCTTCTGGAAGAAAATATAGGAACTCTGTGTGATGCCACTAACACACTAGAAGTCCTATGGGTGCTTCTGGAAGAAAATATATAGGAGCTCTGTGTGATGCCACTAACACACAGTAGACAAGTCCTATGGGTGCTTCTGGGAAGAAATTATAGGAACTCTGTGTGATGCCACTAACACACTAGAAGTCCTGTGGGTGCTTCTGGGAAGAAAATATAGGAGCTCTGTGTGATGCCACTAACACACTAGAAGTCCTATGGGTGCTTCTGGGAAGAAAATATAGGAGCTCTGTGTGATGCCACTAACACACTAGAAGTCCTATGGGTGCTTCTGGGAAGAAAATATAGGAAGACTGTGTGTGATGCCACTAACACAGTACAAGTCCTATGGGTGCTTCTGGGAAGAAAATATAGGAGCTCTGTGTGATGCCACTAACACACAGTAGAAGTCCTATGGGTCGTTCTGGGAAGAAAATATAGGAGCTCTGTGTGATGCCACTAACACACTAGAAGTCCTATGGGTGCTTCTGGAAGAAAATATAGGAACTCTGTGTGATGCCACTAACACACTAGAAGTCCTATGGGTGCTTCTGGGAAGAAAATATAGGAAGCTCTGTGTGATGCCACTAACACACTACAAGTCCTATGGGTGCTTCTGGGAAGAAAAATATAGGAACTCTGTGTGATGCCACTAACACAGTAGAAGTCCTATGGGTGCTTCTGGGAAGAAAATATAGGAAACTCTGTGTGATGCCACTAACACACTAGAAGTCTCCTATGGGTGCTTCTGGAAGAAAATATAGGAGCTCTGTGTGATGCCACTAACACACTAGAAAGTCCTATGGGTGCTTCTGGGGAAAAAAATATAGGAGCTCTGTGTGATGCCACTAACACACTACAAGTCCTATGGGTGCTTCTGGGAAGAAAATATAGGAACTCTGTGTGATGCCACTAACACACTAAAGTCCTATGGGTGCTTCTGGGAAGAAAATATAGGAACTCTGTGTGATGCCACTAACACACTACAAGTCTATGGGTGCTTCTGGGAAGAAAAATATAGGAACTCTGTGTGATGCCACTAACACACTACAAGTCCTATGGGTGCTTCTGGAAGAAAATATAGGAACTCTGTGTGATGCCACTAACACAGTACAAGTCCTATGGGTGCTTTCTGGAAGAAAATATAGGAGCTCTGTGTGATGCCACTAACACACACTAGAAGTCCTCTATGGGTGCTTCTGGGAAGAAAATATAGGAACTCTGTGTGATGCCACTAACACACTACAAGTCCTATGGGTGCTTCTGGGAAGAAAATATAGGAGCTCTGTGTGATGCCACTAACACACTACAAGTCCTATGGGTGCTTCTGGAAGAAAATATAGGAACTCTGTGTGTGATGCCACTAACACAGTACAAGTCCTATGGGTGCTTCTGGGAAGAAAATATAGGAGCTCTGTGTGATGCCACTAACACACTACAAGTCCTATGGGTGCTTCTGGGAAGAAAATATAGGAGCTCTGTGTGATGCCACTAAACACAGTACAAGTCCTATGGGTGCTTCTGGGAAGAAAATATAGGAACTCTGTGTGTGATGCCACTAACACAAGTACAAGTCTAATGGGTGCTTCTGGAAGAAAATATAGGAAGCTCTGTGTGATGCCACTACACACAGTGAAGTCTCAATGGGTGCTTCTGGGAAGAAAATATAGGAACTCTGTGTGATGCCACTAACACACTAGTACAAGTCCTATGGGTGCTTCTGGGAAGAAAATATAGGAAACTCTGTGTGATGCCACTAACACACTACAAGTCCTATGGGTGCTTCTGGGAGAAAATATAGGAACTCTGTGTGATGCCACTAAACACAGTACAAGTCATGGGTGCTTCTGGGAAGAAAATATAGGAACTCAGTGTGATGCCACTAACACAGTACAAGTCCTATGGGTGCTTCTGGGAAGAAAATATAGGAGCTCTGTTTGCTGCCACTAACACACTAGAAGTCCTATGGGTGCTTTTGGGGTGCAGTGCTGTGCTATACAGCACTGCGGTTGGTACTACTGAAATACTGTACTAACAGTAAAACACGCACCAGCCTTAATCCCCAGCAGCAGCTAAAAAACACACTAACCAGCAGCAGCAATGGACGATCAATGACAGGTAGCAATGGTTTAGCAAATAAATAGCCAATGGTTTAGCAAAGTAGAGCAAATCTTTCTATATGAATCTAGCAAAGAGTGACACAGACTCAGCCTGATCTCTCCTAAAAGCCGGAACTCATGTGACCGGCGCCGACGGCGTGGCGGCCGTTTAAATGGTGGGGCGTGTGTACTAAAGCCCCTGAGCTGTAATTGGCTACAGGCGTCATGCCTGTAGCCAATTATGGCTCTCCGAGTTTCCGGCGCTGTGATTGGCCAAGCATGCGGGGTCACAGTGCATGCTTGGCAATCATCAGCCAGCAATGCACTGCGCGGCCGCGCGCCGGCCGCAATGCATTGCGGGGCCGCTCGCATCACACGAATGTGATGCGAGAGCGGCCAAAATAGTTCTGGGCTCGCCGAGCGAGCGAAAACGCCCGGTGCTCGATGCGAACATGGGTTTTCGCATCCGGAGACACCGGGCCCATCCCTAGGATAATTACCTATCCTGTATAGACCTTTGTCCCTAGCCACCAATTACACGCAAGTATTTTTGACACGGGTGGCAAATTCTGGGTTGTGGAACAAGTGCTCCAGTGGGCGAATGGGGGAGTTAGGGCTGAGTGTTTTTGAAGTCTGTCCCATATGACATTGAGTGAGAAAGGGTGTGGCAAATATTGCAAGTCTGAGTCTCATAGTTTCATAGTTTCATAGAGTCGCGGGAGAGCCCAGAGTAAGTAATCTATTGTTGTGTTGCGGCGTTGCTTGTCTCTCCATCAGTAGCCAGTCCGGTTTAGGGCCCTGGCATAGGCTACAGAGATCTGAGCCAATTGCACTGATTGGTAATACCACCAAATTATTGGAGGGCCAGACCACCTTGGGTGTTGAGTCTATAAAGCGTTTCCTTGGAGCATCGTCTGCCTTTGGATCCCCAGATAAATTTCAGGATGGAGGATTGGAACCGTAGGAGTTGCGCTTTTTTATAGGGATAGGAAGGGATCGGAAGAGGTACAGGAGGCGGGGAAGGAGGGTCATTTTAATGGAGTTAACCCTGCCCAGCCAGGATAGATCATATTTGGACCATAGTGGACATGTCAGCTTCAAGTTTCTGAATGTAGGGGGGTAGTTGTTGGCGAATAACGTGTCAAATCTAGCGGTAATGGTTTATGCCTAAATAAGGAATAGAAGTGGAGCTCCAGGTGAAAGGAAAATGTGATTGTAGGCGCTTAAGAAGGTTCGGCGAGATCATATATTTAGAGCTGCGGATTTGGAAACATTGACTCGTAGGCCCGAGGCTACCCCAAACTGTTCAAGGAACTTGATAATGTTAGGGGTGGAGATGAGGGGTGATGTGACAAAGAGGAGTAGGTCGTCCGCGAATAGGGCGCATTTATGTTCTTGAGGGCCACATGTGACCCCTTTAATGTCTGGGTGGCTACGAATGGCGATTGCTAGGGACTCGATGGTGATTGCAAAAATAAGGGGCCATAATGGGCATCCCTGTCTGGTGCCTTTCTCTATATAAAACGTGTTTGAGTACCTGCCTTGCAATCTTACTTGGGCACTGGGGTTGGAGTAAAGGGATTTCAGAATGCCCATGAAATTGGGGCCCATACCCCATTTTTCAAGGACCTTGAAAATATACGGCCAAGTGACCGTATCAAATGCCCGTCCCATTGAGAGCCTAGAAGGGACACTATGTCTATTGCCCTCCTCACCTGGTCTGGGCCCTGTCTTCCCGGGATAAATCCAGCTTGATCTTTGTGGACATAGTGGGCTATAAATGAGGATAGACTGTTTGCCATTGTTTTTGTTAATAGTTTAAGATTATTGTTGATCAGGGAGATTGGGCGGTAGTTGCCTGTCATTGAGGGGTCTTTGCCTGGTTTTGGGATAACCGAGATATATGCCAGGTTCAAGGATTTATCCAGGGGAGATCCTTGTTGTAGGGAGGTAAAAAATCTTGCCAAGTAAGGCGACAGGGTGTCTGAGAATTTTTTGTAGTAACCCGCCGAGAAACCATCAGGGCCTGGGGCGGAGCCTCGTTTGAGGTTTTTAATGGTTGCCTTGATCTCCATGGATGAAATGGGTTGTTCAAGAAGATTCATTGTGGTCGGTTGAGATTTTGGGGATATTGAAATGGAGTCGAGAAACTCTGTGATACTGGAGGGATGGACAGAAGTGTCTTCCTTATATAGGGAGGCATAGAATCATGGAAGCATTCCATGATGCGTTGTGGGTTTTGTGTAAATGAGCCAGAAGGCAAAGATTTTTGGGGAATGCTAGAAGACGTGTTTTGGGGGAGAGTTTGATAGCCAGTTTGGATCCGATTTTATCCTTTTGAGAATAGAACCTTGCCCCTGACCACCGGAGGTGTTTTTCAGCCTCGGTAGTGAGGGCCAAGTTGAGCTTCACTCTGGCTGCTTCTAGTTTTTGAAGAGATGACTGAGTGTGTTCTCGTTTGTTACGTCTACAGATTTCCTGGTACTCTTTGGTGAGATTGTCTATTTCGGCTCTGTGTTCTTTTTTTAACCGGGATGATAGCTGAATGATTTTGCCCCTTATCACTGCTTTGTGGGCCGCCCACAACGTAACTGGGGAAATAGCCTCAGTGTCGTTTGTTTGAAAATAATCTTGATGACGCTCTTCTATTTGTTACCTCCCCCCATATCACATTACCAAATCTCCTACAACTCTTAGACAGGTTTGCCCGGATTTCGGGTTTAGAAGTTAATCAATCAAAGTCTAAAGCTCTAAATGTGTCCCTAGATGTCATTGCATATTACATGTTGGTACCACGTGTTTTATGTTATGCGTTGATCACACTGTTATCATACCATTTGATTTCTCTTTATTTGACATGTCATGTTGCTGTATGGCATACATTATTTTTTTTTCAAAAATGCAATAAAAATGTATTGAACTCAGTATATATAAAAAAAAAAAAAAAATAAATAAATACAACTTTCAGACAGTGGAGAATGATGATGGGAATAAAACGTTTTCCAGGTTTGGAGATCATGTGTAAGTTCATCAAGGTTCTAATTTGTTGTAGGACTGTTTTGGCTCCAGTAATAGAGGGAAACAGAAGTTCTCTAATAGGGATGGTGAATCTGGCGCAAATTAAGGAAGTTCAGTTTCATTACTTGTAATTCAATCATCATGTGGTCTTACCTCAATGTGGTGTCCATGTGGACTCTTTTATGTCGGAAGAAAAGAACTAAGAGACTACTCAGGGTACGGATTAGCAGAACATCTAAGGCGAACATTAAAAAAAAGGGTTACGTTACCATAGTGTGTCATTACACTCCCGGGAAAAAAAGAAAAAACATAACCGTTGACCCTTCATTGCTACAAATTCTGGTGGTATAGATGTAGTACAATCATCCTGAGGGGATCCAACAGTGTGAGGAACTTATCTCAAAGAGAAAACCTCTGGATATTAGCCATGAAATGAAATGTCCTCACGCCTAGGGGGCTCACCATCGAGGAAGACACAATTCTTTTTATTAATATAATTTTTGAAGATTGCCAGTAACTTTCGGTAACCATTATTAGGTACGTAAACCATTTTAGGTAGTTATGGGTCAGGTCCACTATTAGTATTTACAATATCCACCAATGTCGACGTATTTATTAGGTCGATATGAGTGGTTACGATTTTCCACTTGTTGTTAACTCATTGCTCATTTTATTATCTTATTTTAGAGACATTATATTTTTAGCATCTTAATAATGACCAGAGGGATAGTAGGATGTCGTAAACCGTCTATTCCCCAGTTTTTAGATGTGTGCTGAGGTATTAGGGGTAGTTAATAATATTTATTCATTCACAGGCCTTATATCCCTACTAATATAGATGTATATGGGCCTATTACTCCTTTTTGAGACAATGAATACAGTGGACACACAGATCATGTGAATAAACATATATATATATTTACAAATAGCATATATTTAGGGACTATACATGTTATATTTTTTAATTATTTAAAAAAAACGATGTATTAACCATCATCTGGATTTTGAATACTTAAGTATACACAAATAAGGATTGTAGTGGAATTTAGTGACTTATTAGGCATTTTAAAATATAGTCACTTTGATAATACTGTTCCAGATATTTTAATAAACTAAATAAAGTTTTTGACCACTATTCCAATGGTAAACTAAACGCAACTAGAAAACATCAGTGTATTGGTTTCATCTCATGCTTAGGAGCATATGATTTGTTATTATTGGATGGAGGGGCTGGGACGCTTTTTATTGTCACCAAGGGTTGTCCTCTGTATCTAATACACACAACCAGCTATCTCGGGTGGTGATGGAGCGGAGTTCCATCGTAAAGAGAGATAACAAGACTCCCTAGAGAAGCGCAGGACCCTGAAAGCAAGGTGGGACGCATGGAGATGTGTTGCCTTGCTGGTTACGTTGCCGCGAAGTTGAAGATAGCGCGCGCAATCGGCGCGCAAGGTGTGTAGTGACGCATCGCGCGAGGGCCCTATGATAAGACAGGATTCGGCGATACAACATGGTCCAAGATGAAGGACGTGCTGGCGCAGGATGTGGGCACCACCAACGTGAGGGAGAAAAGGCGCCATGCGCACTTGATCACTGACTGATCATGTGATCAACCTAGGGGGAGTAATTTAAGCTTATCAGACCGTCCTTGTAAGCCAAATCCCCCTTAGGAAGAAGTCTAGTATGACGGAACATGTCCGGGGGCGTGGCCTTACACGGACAGTGAACACCAAATCATTATTTGATGCGCGAACTTGTATGTTTTGCATTTGCATTCACCGAACCGGACCTTCTAACTGCTGGGAAATTTTTATTATATGTAGGACGACCCATGTCAAGGAGCGTGTCTTCGGGGAGGTGGTGAGATCTAACGCAACAAGAGTTATTGATTGTGGGTGAACCAAAATGTCACGCTCTGCCAGTTTCATCTCTCTTCTATGCTTTGCTTGTGGCTAGGTGCACGTGATTTGCTGATTTGCTGAATTTTGCTGATTTTCACTGTATCACATGTGAGTTTAACTTTTTGAAGTGTGATTGTGGCCATTTGGATTTTTTTAAATAAAATAAATTGGTTGAAAATTGAGTCACGCTATGTGGGAGCAACCGTTTATTTTTTATTTCCACATATGGCGAGAGTTGATCGTGGATTGGATCGTACCTATAAACCAGGTGTGGTTAAATTGCTGATCTGCGAACCACGAGTTTTGCATCAGGACATGGTAGAAGTTGGAGGGAGTGGAAAGGCATCACCATCTGGAGAGTGCGATTTCATGTGGGAGAGGGAACACAAGACACGTCGGTTTGAGGTGGAAGATTAGCGCATCTTCATTGGATTTATTGTGGTGGACTTTTTTTCCTTTGAAGATTTATTTTCCAAACACATTTATTTATGGACTTTTAAAGTGTTCACTTCAACATTATTCCACGTGGTGTTATTTATACAGGATTATTTTATATTTCTGTTATTTCACACAGGTGCCGCCCGCCCGCTCTTAGGTGCCGCTGTATGACGAAACATGTCAGGGGCGTGGCTACACGGACACTGAACACTTGTTTGTATCTCTGGCGGTCTTGAATCTGATCCATTGATGTTCACCTAACCGGACTTTTACTGTTGGGGATTTTTTTTTTTTATGAGGAGGACCCATATCAGGAGCAGTCGTGGGGGAGGTGGTGAGATCTATATTAACAGAGTTTGGATCGTGGGTGACCATATTGAGCGCTTTGCCAGTTCATCTTTCACTCATGCTTGCTGTGGATATGTGCTGTGATTTGCTGATTTTGCTGATTTTCACTTTATCACATGTGAGTTCAACCTTTGAAATGTGAGTGTGGTTATTTTTGAAATAAATTCTTTAAAACTGTGGTGTGGGGGCCCCCCGCCTGCACTTGTTCTCCACTGTTAGGTGACCGCCCGCCGCCCACCCGCCATCTTTCACTCTTAGGTGCCGCCCACACGCTTTCAGGGGCCGCCCGCCCGCTCTTAGGTGCCGCCCTCCCGCCGCTCTCCAGGGGCCGCCCACGCCGCCTCTCAGGTGCAGCACCCGCCACCGCTTCTTAGGGGCCGACCGCCGCCCGCTTTCAGGGGCCGCCCCAACCGCTCTTAGGTGCCGCCCGCCGCCCGCACTTAGGGTCCGCACCCGTTCTTAGGTGCGCCCGCGAATCGCTCTGCAGGGGCCCGGCCCGGCTCTTTAGTGCCGCCCGCCCGCTCTCCCAGGTGGCCGCCAACAACGCTCATAGGTGCCGCCCGCCGCCCCGTCATAGGGGCCGCTCTGCCCCGCTCTCAGGGGGCCGCCCGACGCCCGCTCTCAGGGGCCGCCCGCTCCGCTTCTCAGGGCCGACCGCCACCCGCTCATAGGGGCCGCCTGAGCCCGCTGCTAGTAGGGCACCGCCGCCCGCCCGCTCTCAGGGGAATCCAGCCCGACCGATCTTAGGTGCCGCCCCACATTCTAGCAGAAGGACACCATGTAGGGAGGCAGACGCAGGCTCGCTGCTCTAGGGGAGGAGCGCTCCCTCCCCTCTGCACAATGACTCCCCATGACATAGGTAGCATCCCAGGGACGAATAAAGTAATGATGAAGGGTAAGGAATCGATTGACCCAACTAAAAAAGTAAGTGACACATTTTCCAGTGCAACTGATCCCACCCCAACCTCATGAACCCCCCCTAACATGAACCAGACTCCTTCCTCACCAATGCCACAACCACTGTTCACCCACTATACACTGCATGAATGCCACCCTCACCATCGATCCCACGCATGCTCCCCTCTACCTATCTAACGCACTGATGCCCCACCGCCCTCAACCACTGATTCTCCACCCTTCCTCACCCATGCATCCGCGCATGATCCACCCCCTCTACCATGCATCTGATACCACCTACCACTGGATCCCCACCCGCCACACTGATCACCCTCACCTGATACCACCGCACCTGAACACCTCACCCACGCCACAGATCACCCCCTCAACTACCGTCATGAACACCTGCACTGATCCCACCCTTCCCTCCACCAATGCCACCTAGCAATTGGTCCCACCCCCCTCTCCACCCCTACTGCCAAACTGATCCCACCAACGCACACTGATTCCGAGCCCCCCCTCACGGCCACCCTCTGCATCCTACCCCCCCTCACCACTGCCACTGCTATAACCCCCCAAACAGCACCATGTTCACATCCCTTCCACCACTGCTGCCGCTTATCCCATCCATCCACCCCACCACCACCAACGATTGCCACTCATCCATCCCATCCCATTCCCCATCACTTGCCACACACCGCGAGCTGCCACTCATACGAGCCCCATGCTCCAGGGGGAAGGGAGGGTTTGGGGATGGGGGATGTTGGGTGGGGGGGGGGATGCCCTAGCCCCCCCTGTACACCTTAGTAGACTAAGGAGGGCGGAAGGGTGGCATTATAGAAGATCCAAGTGACCCTCTATTTGTCTCTCAGTGCAGTTTACTGAACGCCTACTATCTCTCCTCTCTCTCCTCACGCGAATAGATGTTATTGGCTGACAGAGGAAGATCACGATGAGATGGGGAGTCGGTTCCTCTATATGCCGCGCCCGCTGCTCCTCCCATCCAGGTGAACAAGGTGTGGACACATGGGCCCCCTGAAGCATGGGGGCTCTCGGTCGCCCCGGGGGTCAGGGGTGCGGCCCTACCTGGTTTCTTGCGAACCATGGGGCCACTGGAAAGGATCTAGTTTAGGCCACTGTAATGTATATAATATCTATATATATATAATATAAATATATATATATAAAATATTATTTTTTTATTTTTATTTATTTTTTTGCTTTGAAGCGCCGTTTTCTTGATGATTTTTTCAAACACTTTTTCACTACACTTTGATGGTAATCTATATGTTTCAAAGTTCTAACATGTCCATGTTAGGAAACATTTTTCTAACTTTTATAAAGGACTGTGTGCTGGTCCAAGGTGAGATTGTGATCCGATTTGTATGTACTGATACTTGTACGAAATTATGTTAATTATTATTGTTGTACTCTAGAACAATAAGTGCACAGAATGAGCTCAAAACCCCACCCCAGTGTGTACACTGATTCTCTGATTATGATTAAATAGATACAAATAGACAAACATTTGACTAGTCTTATTGAGTAGATACAATGTTTTGTTTTTCTTGCTTCTTTCCTCCAATGAATTGTGGGTTAAGAACTCCACAATCTTCTCAACTTGTGATTTCAGATAAAGTAACAATGTAAGGCGGGAGATTGTGGAGGATCTTTTATTGTAACAATGTGTGAGTGCGGCATAAGTGTTTATTTCAGCTCTGCCACCTTGTGGGCATCCCTGGTAGAACACTTGGTGTGTGTGCAGTGCAAGGAGGTGAATAGGGAATTTATACAGCCAGAAAGAGGAGATGATCTCCACAATAAATCTAGAATCATGATGGGAATAGAAGAGAGGTTTATCCCTCCCAGTCTGACAGATCCACGGTACTTTCATCTAAAGATAAATTGTTTTTATTATTTTAGCATTGCCACACAAACATGCTCTACATAGGGGCCGGACATTTTCTAGTCATATTTCTCCAATTTGAGTTTTATATTATTAATACTGTCAGTTAAAGTTCACGTAAAGGCAAACCTTTTTCTTTCTTCAACTCAGACTTGTAATAAGGTGAGGAGTAATGACAGCAAATGTGATCACAGTACATCATTCTCTCATCTCTTTTCATTCCAATCTGTCTATGCTGATCGTCTTCTCACCGCTAAACCCCTCCAACCAAAACCATCCACCCCTCCATGTCTGTCTGTATCATTTATTAGAACGTATTTCATGTGAAGGAACGATGTGATCTCCTTACAGGGACTGATTTTATTGTCCCCGTCCTTTATTTCTGCTGAATATTTTTTTGGAGATCAGAGATCATTCAATACCAAACAGACATCCCCCAGCTGAAAGAAACACAGATCTCAGATAGAATAATCCGACACTAAAATCGATATCTCTTCCTCCGGGAACATCGATCAACGCTCCTCTGAAATGTCGGGCAGTATAAACCAGGATAATAAATCCATTAGAAATGTGAATGTCTCATGTCTTCTAGTCTTTTCTTTACTCCGCAATGCAGATTCCGCCCTGCTAGAGAATGTTTTCTATAGAGATCATCAATGAAAAGTCTACAGAACAAGTATTTTCTGGGCTGAAAACAGAAAAATATCTCAGAAACATTGCTTTGAAATCCTCAAAGAAAGACATTACTGGCTGATGAAGGAAACGCCCACAGCTCTGATTGGCTCAGGTTTAAAATTTTTCCCCGCCTTAATTCTTCACGAACGTTACGAGAAAGAAAATAATTCCATTATCCCGCCAAACCGAGACCATCAGATGAGACATTTATCGAGAGATATCATCAATGCTTTATTTTCATTGATTAGTCCGGAATGAATAGAAATGGATTGAGAAGATTGTTGAATAATGTAAACATTTCCATATGTTCCGTTATTACTAGATGTGAAAAAGGACTGTAGAGATCAGACACTGTCAGATACAAATGTAAATGAATCTAGAAAAACAAATGTTTCATGTCAGATCGGTCTCCACTTTGGGAACTAGAAATCAGCAAAAAGTTTTAAAATTAGAAGTAAATTAAATTTCGCAAGGGTGAAGAGGCGGG